>VZTV01084383.1:0-15186 GCA_013400875.1 Anhinga rufa | reverse complement strand
GGAATGGATCATTTATAACAGGTGCACCTGGGGGGCTGGGAGAAGGGATCTTCGTCTTTTTACACCAGAGTCAGCAGTGGCTCCTAAGTTAAAAACTGTCAAAGGATCATTCGGGTTCACCTCAAATAGGCAGTGCCCTCTGTTTTCAAACCTTACCCAAGAAACCTCCACAGAGCGTGTCTTAAGAGTATGGAGGATGATGAAGGGATGTGGTAACACTGCAGGGATTTGTGGTGCTAAAATCCGGGAATCTTAAACATCAGGACACGTCCGCCCAGCAATAGTAACGTATGTGTGGCACAACATACAGACCCAATAGTGTCACCAAGCATTCAGAGATGATAATTTCCAGGCAGATGTGTCAGCACAGGTCTACTTGGGACCCTGGCAGGCGTCCTCACCACTACTGTCTTCCCCAGTGATACTGCCACTAGCACGTTACCTGTGAAAGGAAGATCAGAGTAGCTTCGCCCTAAAAAGCCTCCATCTCGTCTGTGCAGATCAGCCTTTCCAGCAACGCTAACCATGGGCTGGCCTGAGGAAGAGCCAGAAGCCCACTTGAGGTCAGACTGCACGCAGGACCGATCCTGCAAGGCCCTGCTCTCCAGGCAGCCGTGATGACAAGGGGAAGAAGTATCTCTGCTGGGCTCCCAACAGACGGGGAGAAAAGAAACTCCTCTGCAAGACAGCGAGAAGAGGCCACGGTTAGCACTTGAACTGCAGCGGAGCGCTGTCCCCAGAGATGCTCCTTCTCCACCTTGTTCTCACAGATGTTCAGCACTATCCCCAAGTGCTGCCAGAAAAGCACGAGGGCCACTTCAGCCCTGTCCCTATCTCCCGCCAGGGCTCAGCTCCTGGTTGCAAGAGGGCTCTGTGATAGAGATTAGCAGCACCACTCCCATTTCCCAGAAAGGCACACTGAGGCACGGGGAAGCAAACCAGCAGCCCCGGCACAGCCAGTGCTGCAGCTGAGCTCGCTGTTCCTGCTGACCACCCCTGTGTGTGAACCAGCGTCTCTGTCACCTTGCCCCACGTTGCCCCTTTCTCCTGGTAAACACAGATCTCCGAGAAAGCCCTGCCTGCATGGTGAAACATGCGCTTTTCAGCCTTACTCAGTGAAAAAGCCATGTGAGTTCATCGTGCCTTGACAGAAGTGCAGGCTCCACAAAGGAGTTATTAGCACCAGGCTGTGTGGGTTTGAATTTCTCTGCGTTTCCCATACTTTTCCCCTATTGATAACATTTCTTGTTGGGACAATAGAAGTGTGCCTTGCAACTACTCATGACATTAGTGACGGTGCTTGAGCCTGAATGATTTAAAGGGAAAGAATCCAACTCCCAAAAGACCATCTGGCTAGCAGTTATAATACAGCAATAAAGGTCAGGGCTGCTTCTCAGGAGTTGGGAAAAAGATGGGTTTTGACACTGAAGAATCTCTTCAACCAGCTTGGTACATGCCTACCTGTCAGCCCCTAGCTCCAAGGCCTGCCACCACTACTCCCTTGCTAGGAAAGGGATAACACCGGACAGAGCTTCTGGAGGAAGTCCAGCCAAAGAATACCGGAAAAAGGGCAGCACCTTATTATAGCTGGCAAAAGCTAGGGCATGGTCTCTGAGCTGTATCTTATTTTGTATCATAATCCTTTGACCGCTTCAAAGCGTTCATGAGATGTCTTGTCTCCTGGCTTTCCCACAACACAGGGAATAAAGGGCTGCAAGGACAACATCTGCCCTTCACAAAGAGCTAAGCCCATTCAGGCCCATACAATGAACACCACGAAGCTGGCTATTTCAGCCACACCTCCCTTCTTCCTGTCAACTGCCCGTTAAACTCAGGCTCCACTTCAGCACTTCCAAGTACGAAACTGTCTTTGGCTTTCTTACCTCACCGCACGCTTCCCCCACCATTCCCCTTTGCAGATTCTCGGCCATGCTGCCACGCACAAGCCGTGCACTGGGGAAAGACGAGCACGCCTCTGCCTCGGGCACTCCAGGCTAGACCCTCAGATGGCAGGATGCAGCACAGCTTTTCTCAGGTAGGTTCTGGGTTATTTTCAGTGCTGCCTCAAGGACTGTGCCCCGACAGAGATTTTTTTTTTTTTCTCACAAGGCAAAATCAGAACTGACCTAAAGTGTCCGCACAACTTCATTCTTCTTCTTGCCTTTACCACAAAATAAATAATGTTTGCTTGATTTTTATTGACATTTTCACGCAAATACAAGCAAGCAGCACTACCCCCATTTTCCAGCTAAGAAAATGGAGTGGGGATGACGTGCTGAAGGTTACACAGGGATGCAATTACGTGGTCTCAGAGATCTCATGTTCTGCAAACTGTGGCAGGTCCAGCCTGCAGTGGGGCAGCGTGATGCTCCTTGATCAGATGAGAACAGAGTGCACCAGAAACCTCAGGCAAGAAGCAGAGCAGACCTCCTTGCTCAGGTCCAAAGATGGGCCTCGGCTACTAAATCCCATTCACAACCTGCCTCTGATTTCCCAAGGCCTAGGGCTTCCAGGTTGGATCGGATGCTATTTTTTAGCCCATCTTAACTACCATTCTTGTAAATGTCTGTGTGAAAGAGCGTAGAAAAGTGAAAAGAAAGAGCTACAGGGGTGAGGGGTGACTAGGCATGGGCCCAGGTCTGCTAGGAAGTGTGTGGATGTCCCTACTGAAGGCAATGGGAACACTGGTGGAACAGGCTCACAGACCTCGGTGGGTCAAGAGAGGAAGAGAGGTTACTATTTCCATTTGCTTCCCGTTCCCTATTCATTCACCCTGTCCATCCAACATCCCACCATCCTGACTGTAGATTCTCCACAGCATTTAGAAATGTCCTGCACAGAAACCTGTCGATTCACACTGATAACACTTTGGCTCACCCATTAGAAGCATAATGACTATATGGGCAAGGGCAAACACACCCACACTCTGGCAAACGGCACTTGGGAGGCTGGCTGTAGAGTGCCCTCCCTAGAAAGAGTAGAGAGATGTCCTCGGTGCTGTTGATTTTCACCCTAACAGTGCTCCCCTTCTTCTTCTCCCGCCTTCCCCCAAAAGCGTGCCTCCTCCACGCCACAAATGACTGGCACATGCGGGGACTCGGGAATGCAGTTGATCCCAGACGACCAGCTGGAGGGTCAGTGTTTTCCCAGATCCCTGGGCAGCCCTGAAGAGCCGTGCTGCACACTCCACCAGTCAGCGTGGGCAGAAGGTTATTCTCTCCAGGGCATTTGCAATCAATGTACCATGCACTAATAGATGCTTCCCCTATTGTTCAGCTGTGTGCCTGGATTGGCTAAGGGCTGTGGGAAACACCAGCCGCCCCCAGACTCACATATCTGCTGAACCTCCCTGGTGTATAAATAGAGGCCGTCGGTAACTGCCCAAGCATAGTCTTACGCTCAGCACAGCAGCCCGACGTGGGGGTCTGTGCCCAGGACCGAGAGCACTAAGAATGGCTCCCAGTAACACTCTCGTGGTCCACATGGAGGGGAAACTGCTGCCAAAAGAAAAGAATAAAGTAAGTAGAGCCCCTGACAGGATTGGAAAGGCTGGTCTGCGTTCTATGCAATGGGCTGCCTCTATCAAATAAATACTACATGGGAAAAGATGAGATAAGAAGAGAGAAAGTGGTCTGGGGGAAGGCAAATGGGTTAAAGAGAGATAAAGGAGACTATAGATTTTTAAAAATTAAATTGAGCAGGGAACAGGTAGGCAGCATCGCAAAGCTCTCCTAGCAAATGAAAGCACCTCTGAACACGTGCGTATCAGGGCCTCAGAAGGGGAAATCAGGTCAGGTCTCAGAAAATCCTTAATGACCTGCTCCACCTCTTTTTCAGCTGAGGAAGCCAGTGGTGGAGAAGATGCGCCGTGACCGGATTAACAGCAGCATCGAGCAGCTGAAACTGCTCCTGGAGAAGGAGTTTCAGAGGCACCAGCCCAACTCCAAGCTGGAGAAAGCCGACATCCTGGAAGTGGCTGTCAGCTACCTGAAGCAGCAGAGCCAGCTGCAGGACCAAAGTGAGTGCAGAGCATGTATTGCACGCCACTTAAAGTCTGCTTCCACAGGCCTTTGCGCCCCCGTATAGCCCTGGCCCCCGAAGCAGGCAGGGGCTGTAACCCACCAGGTCTAGTCACATGGGCAAGGCTCATGGACACAGGCTCTGGAAAGCCAATTAATGCATGAATCACCACCGCCCCATGCTTTGGTCATGATCTTAACCCACTGCATTTGCTTCTTTCTATCTTTTCCAGCATTCATTCACAAGAATCTAGAGCAGGACTTTAACAGTGGATACCTGCGGTGCCTCAAGGAAGCTATGCATTTTCTGTCCTACTATGAACCCAAGAAGGAAACTCAGGTGCAGCTAATCAAGCATTTCTGCAAAGCTCAGATGGGTGCAGATGTCATGTACTCTCCCGCTCTGCGTAGTCCACCCCTGTCACCCTGTCTGTTTGCCAGAAAGCAACCTGCCCAGAAGACTGTGGCTGCTGCTCCTACCATCTGGAGACCCTGGTAGACCTGCTGAACTTTGCATTACTGCTATGTTTTGCTACAAAAACTAGAGGGACCTGTGACTTAATAGTTCCTCTTTAAAGTAGGAAACATTGCTTTCCAAAGGTGGGAGGGGGGCAGTTATTGTTTTTCTGTCACAAGAAATGAGGGTCGCTGAGTAGTTTCCCTTCATAGTGAAGGAAAGTGTTTGTGTCTTGCAGCAAATTTGCTGCTTTTATTGGTGGCTCCTAGCCAAAGAGAGGTCCAAGTTCTGCGGTGATTTAGAGAGCCAAATGCCATTCAGTTTTCATCACACTTTTGCTTGGCAAGGCTGTTGAGCCTGTGGCTGTCAGTGGAAAACTAACTCCCTGAGTCACTGGTTCAAGTGCTCCGTTGTCTCTAGATAATGTATTGACCTTCCTAAAGGAGGAGCGCTTTGAAGAACGTATTTTGTATCATAAAGAGAGTATTGAGCCTTTACCTTTTGAGTGAAAGTTGTTATTAAGAAATGCTGATTCTTCTGAAGTTCCTATGCTATTTTTAGTATACCTTCTTACAGAAAGTTATGATGATAACAGATAGCTCTAGGGAAAATGATCTTAAAGTCAGTACGTGCTACTCTCAGTTGAGGGATAATTGATGCCTTTTGTAAAGGAAATGCCTGTGATATACGTTAAGGAAAAGGGAGAGGAAGGGAGGCAGTAAGTACTTGATTATCATTCACTGGACATGCTAAAGAGCCTAAACGCTTTTATAAAGTTGTGATGTATTCATCCTGTGTGATGTTCAACTTTGGTGTCTTCACTGTACAATACAATAAAAATGGTTTTAGTCATTAATCCTTTGGTTTGAAATCATTAGATGGCTAATACTCCTGGACTCCCGCAGGGGGGAAGCTATCAGGAGATGTCAGATTTCTGAGCCCGTCGTCCCAGTACATAGCTTGCACTTGTGAAATTCATTTGGCAGAACAGGAGTTCAGATCCTGCAAAGAAGCAAATTCTGGAAAAGTTACCAAAAAATGGCGGTGAAATTGAAGTGAGATACTGAGAGGTGGAGACCCAGATACTTAATAGCAACCTATTCAGGCTTCAGCAAACCACTGACTTCACGGCCAGTTTATTTCCCCCTTCCCCCATTAATTTACCCACCTACCTGAGTTCAGTCTTATATTTTTTGTCCATTTAGGAGGTAGCAACATGCAAAACCCCTAACAACTTCCAAGGAGTTTGGCACCAGACTCTGCCTGGGGATCTCACCGTCCTCTTTGAAACTACCTGCAATAGGGTGAACCAGTTTTTGGTGTGGTTTGATTTCAGCACGTTCTGTTACCTGAACATGAATTCTGCTAGGCAATAACAGAATTGCTTTCTTTACTGAAGTGAAATCTGCCCATATATGGCTAAAAGTATACATAATTTGATAGCAAACAGATTGAAAAAGCATTTCCTCTCCTAAATTATTTCCCCATACTCTTCTTTTCTTAAAACATTTTATTCTCTTTCTCTGACATCCACCTAAGGGCCCAAAACATGCCATGAATAGGGCCTGTGCCTCGGAGTTGAGCAAGTGCCGCACTACACCAGGCTTTTGAGGTTTTTTCTCTATCCAGCCTGTTGTAGAGATGGCCTCCCTGCCAAGCATCTTTTAGATTATCCTCCCTTGATTTTTTCACCCCCACCTCAATTCAGAAAACAAATCTAGCATATCCTCTTACACGGAGATTTACAACAGCCTGCCTACCTGGCTTGCCCCAGCTGGGTGCCCCAAAGCAAGCAGCCTGGGCTGCAGAGAGAGGCACTGTGGCACCCATGCACAGTCTCAGCTCGAGCCCCGTTAGACGCTTCTGCGATTCTCTGCGTACAGCCCACGTGATTCCTGCCTCCGGAGGATTAAGTCAGCTGCGCTCTGGTGACGTGAGGAAGATCAGCACCTGCTGTAAAGGACGTGCTTGTCCTTCTCCCACACAGCTAGGCACAGAGGGAATGCATGAGGTGAACAAGCAAAGAGGGATTCAGAAGGTATTTGGGGAAGCAGGAAGAAAAGCACGAGAAAGGGATCCTACAGCCACCCTTGAGCACCTTGAATACCAACCATCTCTCCAAAACACAGCACTCTCCCCAGTAACATTCACTCCCTTTTCCTTAGAAGAGTTCCCATCCGCTGCTCGGTGGGGACTATTCACCTTTTATTTGTCCTTCTCTTCACAGTAAAATCAATCTGCACAAATAACCAGTTCACAAACCTGTTATCTAACCACAGTAACACATTGATTTGGATATATGACGGGGCACCCTCTCATTCTTCCAGAGATAGAGGAACAGCATGAAACACCATCGGTCAACAATTTCAACTCTCCTCAGGTTCCCTGGGAGAGATGCCCTTGAAAACCTTCATTTCTAGCATATGCTTTTTTCATTAAACAAAAGGAAACCTAGAATATCTAATCTTGTCAAATGGCTGCTTAGATAAGCACCAAGCAAACCCAGATGTGCTAAGCTGGCAAGGCCAAACTGCATTCAAGCACTACTAGCTGCACCTGGCCAGACCTCACTTGATCTGTGATTAAACCCTTTGTTGTATGTATGGAAAGGACCAAAAAGCCAGCTAGCCAGGTCAAGAACATATTGCTCTACCTCATTACAGTTGCATGGATCATTTTGGTTGTTATTTTACGCTGATCGCACGAGCTGGTTGAGCGCTCTCCATCTGTCTGCCAGTGCAGTACAAGGTGGGCTTTTGGAACAGTTCTGCAGTTCATCAGGGGCTGATACCAATGCTGCAGATAGATTTGTTCTTCCTAATAAACTACTAAATAATTCAGAAGAGATATTTCTAGATTTTGTGGTTGCTTAGTGATCTTGAAAATGTCACTTCACCTTGCTGTGCTCAACTGGTCTTTGTCAATTAGTACAAGCTTCTGAATCCCAGCAAAATTCAAGCTGCTCATCCATGCCTGTGCGTTTTAAAATAAAGCCTAATTTTTTGTGGACAGGAAATTTGGGGGAGTTCGGACTCAGTCAAAATGCAACGGGCCCCAAGGCACACCGCAACCTGACCATGCACCACGGGGACTGAGAATGGTCACGCGTGGCGCGGAGAAGTCTGCTGCTGTTACGCGGACGGCTATCTTCCGCAGCTAGCGTGTTACCGCTCAAGTAAACCACGCTGTGAATGTCACAGTTGGCAGCATCACTGCAGCTTGTTTCAAACTGATAGCATCAACAGAAGAGGAAACCAAAGAAGAGCTGCACAAACTGGAGACTGTTGGACTTGAAGCCGGTCCCTCTAGTTCTAGGCTAACACAGGAACAGGCCGAAGACATGACAACTGTGCAAAACTCATGTGAGATCACAGTCAGACTTCTCAGCCCAGAACTCCTGCCACCCATATTGGCAGAAATCTGGAGAGACACGGCCACTGGCACTCAAACCACAAGGTCTGATTCTCATTTACCCTGAGGCCGTACTACATTACTCTGGCTACAGTGGGGAAGCCGATCATGCTTAGCTGTACGTGCGATTCAGACCTCCTGTTTGTGGAGTGGTGTAAGGGAGAGAAACAGCAAGCGCCTCCTTTTTGGGCAGGGGAAGAAACCAAACCCCACCAGAAAGCCTCCGTTTGCTCCAGGGAGTCAGATCCATGGCTGGTGCAAGTGCACCGCTTCTGATTTTCACCAGCCAAAGACTTGCCCCTCTGAGTTTTAGTTTACCAATTACTCGAGAGTTAAAGGCCAGACCTCCGGTTTCACCAGTCTTAGCACAGCAAAGGTTATGTTTACAATTTATTAATTATTATCACTTATAATAATTGAACGCAAAGCTTCTTATTGCTCCTCTATCCCCTGGGGTGACCCTCCCCTGCTCCAACACATTCCCACCCTTAGGGAAGATGTTATTTATTATGCTGATCCCACAGCCCAGGAATACTCTCCTGACAAAGCCCCTATTAACCTCAGAGTGTGGGCCTGAGTTTCTCAGAGTTTCCCACACTTGCTTCCCTATTTATGACATTCAAAGGGACCACAAAGGAAGCGTGCCTCACAACAGCCCACATTAGTGACGCTTTTTGGCTCTGCATTGTGATGACCAGCAATTCCTGTCCCGATAGACCATCTGGAGAGCTATTTTCCCAAGGAGCACATTGATCGATCAGTATTATGCGAGAGCCCTTTTAAAACTTGGGAACGTTATGCTCTTTGACACTAAATAGGTGTCTCGAGAGGGGTTGTCAGAAAGATTTTAAACCATTTAAGGAAGGCACAGAAAAAATAAAAATCGTAATTATTTCTTTAGAAACACCATCAATAGCGTTTGTGAGACAGGCTGACATGAATGTAGGAAATGGTCTAAAATAAAAATGCTCTAAAAGTGGTATAGAAAATAAAGCTTTAAGCCATCAAGTTGTGTGCCATAAGTACAGCCCCAGACATACAGGAACACTGCTTTTTAGATCTGCCTAACACAGACAACGAAATCCTGGTTTTCTGTACACTTCTCTGCCAGTCCACCTTCCTCCAGACCTGTTGCTGCGCTGCAGTAGACTGGTTCCCCTCCGCAGAAAGCTAAGCATCAGACGGGCTAAGAAAGCTGTCAACCAGTATTACAAGTAGTAGCAGCTTTTGTGCAAACAGCATGTGCAACCAGCCTGCACCTGGGCTGAAATCACCTCCTACAAACCAGAAGCAGAAAGCTCCGTGGCCCAGTACCTGTTTCCTAGGCCAGAGGTCCTCCAGCTGTTTCGATTTATGGACCAGCATGAACACAAGCCTACTGAGGGTTGTCATGGGGTTGGTTGGTTACCTTTCCTGGATCCTCTGGGGTTGCTCCTCAACTCAAAGCAACCTACGGTGCACAGATTGCACACCATAGCTCAGGGTCAAACGGTGAGCATCTACAGTTGGAGACAATTAACGTGGTGGTTCTTGCCTCAGGAAAAGCTAGGGCTCCTGCCTGACATGCAAGGTCTCTGAGTGCAGACACTGATAATTGTTTGCAGATTTCTGCTTCCCCCTACACTCTTCAATATCTCTATCATGTGAGAGTGGAGACAATTCCCTGTTTTCATGCGTGATTCTGAAGGCTGCATCTTCATGATGCAACTCACGACTGTGATGTGATTTACAGAGCAACAAGGCCACCGAGAAAGCAAGCCTCTGCCCGCAGCATAGCTGCCACCTCTCAAGCACGGGTCCAGATTTCACACCATCCTCCAAAGACGGGAATTATTGTGTCACATTATTTAGTCAACTCCACACGTTTGGCAATTTTGGGGATTTGTTTCTTTTAATCCTTCATTCCAAAACCAGGGAAACCTCTGCTTCTGAGCTTCAGACAATCAATCTTTCATTCTGGCTCCGCAGCAACAGCCAGAGAGGCACAAACTCCTCCCACTGATACGAAGGACAGTGACAAGGATTCGGATCACAAACGTGTTTCAGTGGAACAAACTATTGCACTAAGAGCTCATTTCTAGAAGAGCCCAAACTGAGCAAACTCATTACAGACTTTTAACAAAGAGTTAACAAAGGACTGCCTACAGCACAGGATGTTTTTTCCTTACTGAAACCCTTGCAGGAAGTGCATACTGCACCCAGTTCTAGAATAAATATATTCCGGGGGCAGCCTTAGTCCAGACAATTTATTATTCTGAAGCATCAGTTGGGAAATATTGTTGCCGTTAAGTTTTCAGGCGTTAATAATCAAACCAAAGCGGGGGGCAGGGAGATGTGTGTTTCTTATCCATCACCACAGACAGAGGGTAGGCGAAGCAGGCAAGGAGGGAACTGAAGATTTGCTATCTTTCCAACTGACAGAGAGAGGGGGGGAGAAGCCGGGAGTTTGCGAGCCCAGAGGGCTGCTGTTCTGCGCGCTGGCTGCAAGGCAGCATGCCTGGTTCACCATTCACATCAGATGGTGCGAGTCCGCAGGCCCGAGGATTTCCCACATCGCCCCATTCACAGTGTTAAACTGTCAACAAAAGAAGTGTGCCTCTGTGGGTCCTGAGAAGAAAGCTAGCGCCTGCTGCACCATCTGCCCAGCAGTTAAGGAAGGGATAAAGCTTTAATCAGTGGGAGTTGGTTTAGCCCTTTGGAGCGCAGGGGCATTGTGCTGGGGATAGCATGGCATTATTTAAAACCACTCATTTCATATTTCCAGAACTGAAAATTGGGTCAAAGCTTACCTCCCATCTCACTGTGCCCACTGCTGCTGCAAACATATTCCCTCCCATATGGTGCGTGGCAGGACCTGCTGTCCATTCCATCTCATGTGACCCCCGAGAGGGATGGACAAAGCCCTGTGGTTGACTTCAAGCGCCAATAATGGCACAAGTACACGCAGCCAGGGATTGCCCCCGCTGCAAGTAATACCGCTGATTACAAGCTGACAAAATAATTCAGGGAACTGATTTTGAATGGGACTCATACTCCCTGTTCAATTACAGGTTTTTGACAACCATCAGCAACTAAAATTGTTACACCCTCCGCGATCCATCTAAATGTAAAATGTCTTTGGGCTGGCAAGGGAGGAGGGGAGAACGGCTGCTCTATGGAAATCACTGCCATGAGAAGGCAGGAAGGTAAACGGGGCTTTCTAAGCTTCACGTTAATAACTAGTTACAGGATCATCCTTTGCAGGATCATATCCTTTTATGCAACAACCCCATGTGTGCTGGGGCACGTTGCTGTCTATGTACCCACAGACACAGGTTTGGGCCCTGGCTTATCGAGAGGGATGCTGAGGGCAGGTGAAACGGGCTGACTGCAGCTGACAGTGGAAGGGAAGGTTTCCTTTCTGGTTTTGAAAGGCAGACACTGGAAGTAGGTAGGTTTTTAATGAATATAGTTGTAGTAAGAAACAGGTATTCCAAACCTAACATCCCCAACCTGCTAGCCTGTTAGCGACAATCTAGGTTTACTCCCTGTTCTAGCCTCTGACCATGGAACATGCATGAAGGAAAAAAAAATTACGCCCATGCACGACTCCCCTTAAACCCGCAGAGCTCCACATACTACAGCTGCAACAGATGTACCATAAAGCATAACGGGGAATCTGTCATCACAAGGCCTCACATGCCTGACTGACAGATATTAAACATGACATTGGATTGTGCTTGGGGCGGGGGGGCAGGAGATCTGAGTAATAGCCTGGAAAAAAAAAATCTCTAAAAGGCAGCTTTAATCCTGGATTCTGTCTGGTCCTTCCCATTTCGTCACCTGTGTTCACTGCAATACACGCGGCAAGTACAGTGAGGAAGCCCAGCACTGAGCAGAGCCACAGGATGTCCTCGCCCCTGTATTTACATTCTGCAAGTGGGATAATACAGGCAAAGCAACAGACAAGAATTGACTTTCACTGCCTCCGCTGTCTGTAAAGGGAAAATATATTTAGGTGTTTTACATGGAGCCTCGGGACCAAGGGAACAGTGAGGCATTTGCAAAGCAGCATGAAATTAAATAGGCCGTGTTTGGAAAAGGCCTCATAACCATTACATGTCATGGGCTGCCACAGGAAAGCCCAGATTACCCAAACAAAAGCAAGGAAGAGTTGTGAATATAACTTATAGAGGGACTTTAAGTATTTAAAAAATGGAGAGGAAAACATTTCAAGCTAACTGCTTAGTACAAATTGTTTTAAAGGTTCTTCCCTCGATTTTAGTCTTTAGTTGCCCCAAAATTATCTGGTACTGTATTCATCTAAGCACGGTTTAATGTCAGTGAAAGGGTTTAGTCCCTCTAATTCTGCATCTCTTCCTTTTCAACCTCTCTTTTGGTGGTGGGCACAGAGCATTATCTCTTCCTGGGATCAGTCTTCTGTGCTTAATTTCACCACGGCCTGGGAAAAGGCAGCACATTGAGATGTTGACGCTCCCAACATCAGGCAGAAGTTTGATTATAATGACGGCAAACGCTTTCCCACGTTCTTACCCCAGCCCCGTCATGCCAAGCCCTATTGTGTCACACACTCCCCAGTCCACCTGCTCCTTTGGGAGCCGGGTATTATCCCCAGGCAATTCACAGTCAATTTGCCATGCTGTAATAGATGCTTTCTCTATTGTCCCAGGGCACGCATGGATTGGCCATCGACTGTGGGAAACTCAAAGTCGCTCAGGACCCATACATTTGTATGCAGCCGCTGCGTATAAATAGAGGAACTCCCAGCTCCCTTCTCCACCCGCTAACCAGCGAGCTCTGAGCTGAAACCAGCACTTGGGATAATGGCACCCAGTGCTCTCTCCCTGGAAATCCTAACACCCAAAGAGAAGAACAGAGTAAGTATCCGCTGCCTCTGCGACCGTGAGGGTGAAGAGCTGAGAGGGGCCGAACCCCTTCAGCAGCAGGTTATATAGAGACGGGAAGGGGAAAGTCTCACTGCTAACTGTCCGCTTCCCACTTTGTGTTACAGCTCAGGAAGCCCATTGTGGAGAAACTGCGCCGTGACCGGATTAACAGCAGCATCGAGCAGCTGAAGCTGCTCCTGGAGAAGGAGTTTCAGAGGCACCAGCCCAACTCCAAGCTGGAGAAAGCCGACATCCTGGAGATGACTGTCAGCTACCTGAAATACAGCCGAGGTGAGTACATCCCCCGACCACGCTCGCTGCCCTTGCTTTTAGGCAAAAGTCCAGCCCGAGTCTCCCTGTGTAACACTTCTCTCCTCATCTGCCCTTGCAGCTTTTGCAGCATCTGCCAAAAGCCTACAGCAGGATTATTGTGAAGGGTATGCCTGGTGCCTCAAAGAAGCTCTGCAATTCCTGTCTCTCCATTCGGCAAACGCAGAAACCCGGATGAAGCTGATCTGCCATTTCCAGAGGTCACACACAGCGCCTAAGGACTCTGGTTCTTCCTCTGCTCCCGCTTCCGCCCACCAGCCCCCTGCAAAACAAGCCGCGCTGAAACCCTCCTGCAGCCTCTGGAGGCCTTGGTAGGCGAAGAGTACACTTACGTGTTTCCTGGACATTTGCTCGTATGCCAGAGGAGATCGTGACTTGCTATCCAAGTCCCCCCGCTCCTCTCATGAGTAGGGAAGAATGTTTTCCTTTTGCAGAGCATTACTATGCTTGGACGTCTGCTTCCCTTCTTCCAGAAGGACTGAAACGATCCCACCGCGTGGAGAGAAAGTTATTCTAAAAGAATGTGAGATGTAACCCTCCTGCTAGGAGGACTAAGAGGAGTTGTTCAGAGAGGAACGACGACTGTTCTTAACCTTAGTGAGGTTGTACGTGTACATCTGTTGAGAAAGCAGTTACTTCCCAAGATGTTCAGGCTAGCGTTTTCCAAAGTGTCCATTCGGGAGGAGCCCTTTCCTCTGAGCTGCCCGCCTTGAGACTCCTAAGTGTCCCAGGGTATCCACACCCGTACCGCCCGGCTGCGGCTGTAGCCGTCGGGGCCCAAGGTGCCTCAAGCAGAGCAGCTGCTCTAACTGGACGCATTTGTGAAGGTAGCTTTCCTATGGGTGTCGTAATGGGTTCTATAATATTTGTAGACTGTACTGAGCATGCTCTGAAAATGGTTAAACCATAACTCAAACTACGTAGAGGAAATTCCTCAGAATGTCTTGCTCACAAAATCAGAGTACTGTTTGTGAGGTTCAGGATATGTACGCCTTTTATAAAGGCAAAAGCTCATTTTTATATCCTTATAGGAAATAAAGTTACGGCTGTGTTGTCGATTTTACAGGAAATATTTATCAGAGTCTTTCATTAAAGACAGAAGTACAAATTATATTTACTCTTTGGTACCCTACCACCAGGGGAGAACGGGAACTCATTACTGTCCTTAGAGGATGCTATGATGTGTTATACATGAGCTGCGCCAATTGTATAACCTGTGCCAGAAATTTTCTTGAACTTCAGAAGCTGCAGAAACTTTTAACAGTGCAAAAATAAATAAAAAATCTAGTTAATAAATCCAGCAAGTTATTCTTTCTTGAGTTGTTCGCATGGCTGATTTCCCTGGGGTCCCTGGGGTTAAAGGACACAAGACAAAGATTTCAGTAAAAGCAAAGATATTCAGAATCGGTATTTAATTGCCTCGCCAGTTTTGCGTCCGTTTGGAACCCCTGCAACGTTTTCCACAGCAGAGAATACAGAGCTCCAAAATATCAGACCCTAGCTCTCTCGATGTGAGACAGATAGAGGCATGCCTAACCAACAAATTATTTGGAAATTTGGACCCAAGAGGAAAGGTCACAGCAAGGGTGAAGTCAGGGAAGTTTATGCCTGACTCCCGAACGCAGAAAATACTTTTGATTAATAAAGCTTGCCAAGGTGCTTCGCGTTACATTTCATGTTCCTGTGGCGTGTCCGAGTCACAACCCAGTCTGGAACGCAGGGAACCGAAACCCAGGGTTTTGCCTGCAGAGGCGCACGGCCGCGCAGCACCCGCACGCGTACCCGCGAGGCACGAGCCACCACAGCCCGCGCCAAAAGCAGCGCTGCCCTTGCCCACTGCACGAGCGAGAGCAAGATTGCCAGGGGATGGGATGGGATGGGATGGGATGGCAGGGCCTCAGGGGACGTTGGGGGGCTGCAGGGGATGGGATAGGGATGAGATGGCAGGGCCTCAGGGGACGTTGGGGGGCTGCAGGGGATGGGATGGGATGGGATGGCGGGAACTGGAGGGAATGGGATGGGATGGCAGGGCCCCAGGGGATGGGATGGTGAGGCCTCAGTGGATGGTGGGAGCTGCAGGGGA
>VZTV01084382.1:0-21252 GCA_013400875.1 Anhinga rufa | reverse complement strand
TAAAGACAGTTTAATAGGTAAATCAAAAGCCACGTGTGGGAGCAAAGCAAAACAAGGAATTCATTCACTGCTTCCCCTGGGCAGGCAGGTGTTCAGCCATCTCCAGGAAAGCAGGGCTCCATCACGCGTAACGGTTACTTGGGAAAGCAAACACCATAACTCCCAATGTCCCCACCCCTTCTTCTTCCCCCAGCTGTATATGTTGGGCATGACATCATATGGTATGGAATATCCCTTTGGTCAGTTGGGGTCAGCTGTCCTGGCTGTGTCCCCTCCCAGCTTCTTGCGCAGAGCACAAGAAAAAGTCCTTGACTAGTCCTCGACTAGTGTAAGCGCTACTTAGCAACAACTAAAACATCTTTGCATTATCATCACTGTTTCCAGCACAAATCCAAAACACAGCCCCATACTAGCTACTACGAAGAAAATTAACCCTATCCCAGCTGAAACCAGGACAGGATCGTAGTGTGATGGGGAGCCATATACATGATGCGACCATTAAAAAAGAAAACCCTAAGACAAATTATAGAGATTCTTCCAGTAACAATAGAGAGTGCTCAAACAATTTCACAATTTACTGGTGAAACTAAGTCAGAATAAGTTACACTCTCTCATGATCTGTACACAATGAAAATAAACTGAAACTGGAAGTGAAGAGGGCTAGAAAATTATTATTTTATTAGAGAAGATAATAAGCCTTTGACTTAGTTAACAGAATAAAATCTGAGATGAGTATAATTACTGTTTATAAACATTCATGGGGTGAAACACATGGGGGAAAAGCTATTTGTTCTTAAGAACTGTGGTGGCACAAGGAGGAACTGATATAAAATGCATAAATTCAGATCTGAAATTAGGACCTTTAGAGATGTAAGGTTATTAGAAAGTCTTTCAGTAAAGGCAGGAAGGAAAAAAATACTCTTTCACCTATGTTTTTTCACAGCACTACAAACTGTTGCATTTTGTCCTACAAATACATTCAATAATTTTCTTAACTATTTGTACAACAAAACAACTTTTAGATGCAAAAGTATCTGTAATACCTAGCTTGCAGGTAATAGGATATGTATTACGCAAACTTGGCAACATTCAGAGTATTTCATTCATATAAAAAAAGGAACACCCTATTTCTACATGATTTGACAATTTGTTTCTTATAAATCTAACAGAGAGCTGAATAAAACCTCTTCTCTGTTTCCCACCTTATCACCTACCTATTAATATGTTAATGACAAAGCAGTCCATATAGTTTTCATTCTATTGGTATGCAAATGACATTCCAACATCTCAATTAAACCTGTGTCCAAGTCTCTAACAAGCCTATAGAAAAGACCCTCACTGAAAAATAAAGATCTTTTGAGAAGTTTAAATTTGTAATAACTTTACATACATGCATGATTTTTTTCTCCTGACTCTAAAAGAATAATAGTATTTGTTACTATCACCACATTATGCAGATACTTTAAATAGTATTTAAGTTATTCATCCGTCTTAAATAATGAATGACTGTTTTCCAGAGAGCTTCAAAGTACAGTAGTATTAGAGAAAACAAGAGGTAAGACACACCTCTTAAATCCTGTCAGAATTACAATATGGAATATATGAATGACATGGATTCAGTCCCAGCAGGATCCTTTTTATTCACTTCACAGTTATTTTAATTGTACTAAGTTCTGGCTTCTACTTTGCTATTGATAACAGTGTAAGATTTCTATTCATTCTACCAGTTCTCCTCAGAATGGTTTTTCATACATCTAAAATTACATGGAATGCATTATGTCAAGGTCTATGAAATTTAAGTTGTAACCGTATTATAAATATGAAATCAATGTTTGTCTTAACATTCTAACAACTGTGTACCTGTGTGTCTGTGCAAATCAATGCATTTAGCCCAATTCCTTAGGTGGTCCCAAATAGCTATGCAGCTAGTCTCTGCATAGATGAGGCAATGGATAGATTTGAGAAAATGGATCAACTTCAGACAAGAGGACTCTTATCACTCTTCCTGCCATCTTTAAAACAAAACACTTGGCTAGCATTACAGGAACTCTCCAAGCGGGAATTTCAGACAGCCCTGGAGACTCCCCCAGGAGTCCTATTGTGCTTAAGCCAAGTGGTGATGCCATTTCTATTCTTATATATGTTAACTAACATCCTGGGTGGAGAATCTGGTCATCCCAAGAACCCCCCAGGTCAGTTCCTGATGTAGAATTTATTAAACTATATGCAGATAATTTTAAATAGCCAGTAGAAATTGTATTTGTAGATTCAGGAATGATCATGTAGGACTGCTTTTGTAGGTAGATAGGGTAGCAGGTGTTTTGTACACAGTGTAAGATAATAGAAATTGATCATGCATACCCTGGAGTAGCCATGTAGGACCATGAACCAGCTGGATTATAAGGATTCAGCAAAAGTTTGGGGCCTGTCACCTGAATGATGCAATAGACACTCTGGTAACCATTCAGACAGCTACTGGTTGTCCTGTTAAAGATGTTTGATTCCCAATGAGAGCATTACCCTATGTAAGGTATCCCAAATTTTTTCTTCTTTTTTAACAAGCACTTTTTCCATGAGTCTTCATGCAACAATACAGACAGTATAGAATGTATTGTTTCATTATATAGGGGTACATTTATACACACTGATCTCCTTGTATATAAGGAAGAACTGTAGAGATTTTTTAGTGAGATATAAAAAGTCTTTGGATAATTAGTGAAACAAAAGGTGAATTTGCATAGTACAAGATGTGGATTCGACAAGAACAAAGAAAGGGAAAAGTATAAATAGACTAGTCAGAAATAAAACTTGATGTCCACTGGTTCCGCTGGAGGTGGGAGAAAATACATGTATTTTGAGCAAAAACCTAGCCTATTTTGTTTTATTAGATGTTTTGATGTTGTGCCACTGGAATTAGGCTTTATCTATCTAAAGATGATTAAAGAAGGAAACTAAGACCTCAGAACACTTTTATATACTTGAACCTGCTATTATAATGTACTTTGTCATATGTCTGTTAAGTTTATTAATTATCAGTTGTAGAAACTATTAATTTATTTTTTTCAATGTAATGCACAAATGCTCAATGTTGTCAGGTAGTGTTATATTTTTGCCTGTTTGCTGAGTCCTAAACCTGCCCAGAGTTTTCAGAATTGCTGATGTGCTTTTTCATTATAAATATCTATGAGAAAACACATTTGCACAGATAGCTGTGGCTCGATTTCCTTTTGTAGCATATATTATAGTTACAAATTATTTCATTCAAATGTTCTTAGAGATGAATAGCAAGAATAAAACCTTTACAACGGATTTACTTTACTTTCAAATTCATTTAGGTAAATACTTTTAATACTATTTTCCCAGTTTTAAACACTACATTCTGATAGAAGTCATGCTTATCAATTTAATTTCAGTAATAATGTTGGCATAAGTAGATGCCCAAACATTGCCAGAATGAATGAACAGTTTTTGTGGGAGTTATGCGTAAGACTGGTGATAGAGTAAACACAATTCAAAGAGTTTCCTCTGGCTGTCATTTTCGGCTACACTGTTATGTTGTCATGACCTATGAAGATTTTCTGAAATTCTATTCTTTTCTTCAAAGGTTATACTTTTTTGGCATTCTTTAGTGGGAATTAATGATCTCAGTTTTGATCACTTGAATTAGTTACATATTTTCTGTAATACAGAACATTATGTCTTGTATTCAGTTTTTTCTCTTCATGATTAACTACAGAGTCTGGAGCACTAAGATAGAAGAGTACAGCTTCCTGATAAGACTAAAGATTTATTTTATTTCTAGTTTGTAACAAAGCTTGAATATTCCAATTTGTCCAGTGATACAAATCCAACACTACTTTAAAATACTTGAGAAGATTGTTGTTTTGTAGAAAACATATTTGCATAATGCTCTTTTTAAAAATAAATAAAAGAATGACTGAATGACTCCTAATAAGAATAATTTGATCGTTAATCAGAGTAGAAAAGATGTGGAGGCCAATGCCTTGATCTGATAGTCATAGGAGTAGAATTTTAGTTCCCATTCAGATACCATTCATTGGCACTTAAAAGTCATACATGTCATACATTTTAAGCTTTAAACTCTCTCACAAATGTTGGTTTCCTTATATAGTTGGGGCAGATATTTTCTTTCCAGAGGTTTAACCTGGCTTTCCATAGTCTTTCTTCCATGCTTTTCAAAAACACCTTTAAGTCCTCTGTCCCAGATGACTATGGAATGCAAAATGTAGGATCATGAATTAAATGAGCAAGTTAATCCCATTAAGTGGGCAAGTCCCATGGAAGTCACAGGGAAACATGTGTAGTTAACCACCAGAATAATCAAATTTAATTGCATTAAAAACCAACATACTCATATAAACTATTGATGCTGAACTTGTAGTCTGAGATATAAGTGCAGCCTGGGAGCTCATTTCTTTCCACTTCTATGACATTATTTTTGCTTCTTATTGTTGGAGAATGTGTGTTAATGTGTGGCCTAATAAACCTTCCCTCAAATTGTAATTAATCCTGAGTTCTGAATTTACAGTGCAGTGTTGATTCTTTTTTTTCCTCCAATAAAGTAGATAGAAAAGATAATGATACAAAGTACAGCTTATGGATGATGCTTCAATGCTTCTACATATCTACATAGCTGGTTGATTACCCACACTTTTCTGTAGTCCTGTTAGCTTCTTGTAAAAAAAAGCAGTTCGATATCTGAAAGAATGGGGCTGCAAGTACAAATCCACAAAGGCCCCAGTGAAACGTTTCTTCATCCAATGAGGTTATTCTGCATTTAAACCTTTAAATATTTAAAGATATATTAATTTCAACCATACATCTTCTCTAGAGCATAAATCTTCAAAATTTTATCACAGTTCTTCTACCACGCTTCTTTTTTTTATAGCAAATCAGTTCTAAAATTAGCATTAACAGCTCCATAACAATGCAAGTAAATACCAACATCCAGAAACACTTTGTGACTCCCACAGTTAATTTCTTCCCTAGCCATGTTTTTTGCACATCATGACATAAGTGCACATTAATCTCAGCTCCCTTCCAAATGCTTCTTTTTTCCCTTCTTGCTCATACAGAAACCTATTCACATTGGCAGGGAAGAAGTGTTAGTACACTGGAACAAATCTACCAGTCTGGACTTCCATGGGAGAAGGATTTCAAGGGGCACTGTGGAAGATTTTTTCCTTCAGAGTTCAGAGCATTGTTTTAATCTTTAATGATGTTGGAGAGATTAGTTGATTACTTTAATTTTTCTGACTTGGGGCTGATTTCAAAATCAACACTGACCAAGTGGTACCTCCAAAACTTGTTCCATGTACACTGTACCAGTAGTAAAAAGATGTCAGCACCTAAACTGCTCCTTTACTTCACAGCTTTCTATGGCATGTCCCAAAGCATCTAGAAGACAGTGGATGGACAGTTAATGGCATACATGACTTTCCTGGATAAAATGAGTATGGATAACTCTGTATTGTGGAACAGAACAAAGCAGCCACCATGCACCATGCACCTGGCTCTGCTGAGAAGGACCTGGGAGTGCTGGTGGACAGCAAGCTGACCCTGAGCCAGCACTGTGCCCTTGTGGCCAAGAAGACCAACGGTATCCTGGGGGGTGCATAAAAAGGAGTGTGGCCAGCAGGTCGAGGGAGGTCATCCTGCCCCTCTACTCTGCCCTGGTGAGGCTGTATTTGGAGTACTGCATCCAGTTCTGGGCCCCCCAGTTCAAGAAGGAGAGGGAGCTGCTGGAACAAGTCCAGTGGAGAACTATCAAGATGCTCAGGGGACTGGAGTATCTCCCTTATGAGGAAAGGCTGAGAGACCTGGGTTTGTTCAGCCTGGAGAAGAGAACACTGAGGGGGGATCTTATCAATGCTTATAAGTATCTGAATGGCATGTGTCAGGAGGATGGGACTGGACTCTTCTCAGTGGTGCCAGATGACAGGACAAGGGGCAATGGGCACAAGTTGGAACACAGGAAGTTCCACCTGAATATGAGGAAAAACTTTCCTGTGAGGGTGCCAGAGCAGTGGAACAGGCTGCCCAGAGAGGCTGTGGAATCTCCTTCCCTGGAGACATTCAAAACCTTCCTGGACGCAGTCCTGTGCCCCCTGCTCTAGGTGTGCCTGCTCAAGCAGGGGGTTTGGACAAGATGATCTCTCGAGGTCCTTTCCAACCCCTACCATTCTGTGATTCTGTGAAAATTATCACTAGCCTGTTTCTGGAGTATCTAGTGTTACTGTCCTCCACTCTCACACCAACATTGGAGGTTAAACTGTTTTTATTTGGAAACTTATTTAGCATGGCCAAAATAACAGCTGCTCTCTAGCCATATCTGAAAAATAATAAAAGATAGAAACCCTTCCGTAACCTGTCAGTTTATACTAGCTGTACAGATTTTTAATAGGTCTCTTTTTAGGGGGTGGTATTTTGTGTTAGATGAAAGTTTATAGTGGTAAAAGTCCACCACATAACCATTATTCATGACATTTTGTGGAATAGGAGTATTTACATTTTTGCAGTTTTCAGACTTCAGGCAACTCAATGATCATGACTAGTTGAAGAGAGCTTACATTTAAGAATAAAAAACCTGATCCAAGATAAGCCCATCTTCAGTTACATTTAAATCTCTATACCTGAGCAGTAGCCTTTCATATATACTAACTTCTCAGCTTTCCATTTCCTTTGGTATTTTCAAGGTCAGAGGGTAAGAGAAAAAGCACAGTTCTGTATGCAATTCTGAGAACTGAACACCACATACTGCTTTTGAATAACAGATGATTTCCTTTGCAGGACATAACTGCTAAACCCTTCCCTTCCCCCTCAGCCCTCTGGCATTCCAGCTGAGATAATCAGTAGAAAGGGACTTGGCATCAAATGCAAATGTGAAACAGGATGGTGTGAAGCTGCTTACCAAGCTGTTAGAGGCAGAGAAAAAAACCAAAGATCTGTACCAGATAAAAACTTTAATCCTATCTGTAATGATATAAAGGAAGAAAAAGGCAGATGTTAAGATGATAATTTTGGTGATCTGGAAATCTGTCAGTGAGTTCAGAAATGGTAAATTAAATTAAGTACAGGAGAATAGCCACATCTTTCAAAACAGAGCAGGACATAAACTCCAATAGAGAAAGCATCATTAGAATTTGGATATATTCACTCTGCAGGCAACTTTTCCTTTCTGCTGAGGTCTATCTTGCTTTAAATTATCCATTGTATCCATTCCTCACTTCTGTTAAAAGTCACCTGCAGCTCTGTAGAATTTGCAGTCTTGTGGAGATAATAGCAAGGAAAAAATGAGCTGTTTGGAAATGATGAAGGAAAAGAGAATAAGCTCCCCAAGTATAGGGTAGAATTGTTCAGTTATATAATATATTAGTTAAAAATGAGTTCAGGAGAGAAATGCAGATGGTGGCCTACTGCTTCAGCACAGTAGAGTTTTGTCAGCTGAACGGTTTTTGAGTTGTTCTGCTTTGGACTTACAACAATAACTACCAGTGAAGCACAGCTGGTGTTCAGGAGGTAGAAGTCTAGTAGTCCACTTATGCGAAAGAAGTGATTGTATAGGGAAAATTATAAAAAAAGAGACAGCAATTAAAAAAAATGTAGAAGTAACCAACAGGTGTGTGTATGTGTGTCTTTTCTTGGTCAGAGAGCATTTTATAGTTATTATACTGAGTCTTAGTATGTTTGTCTTAGAAATGTGTTTTATTAACATGACTCTGGAATTCAGAGCCTTAAGAAAAATATCATATACCCCTAGACTTGTTATTTAATTTATAATTTTGATATAAACCATATTTATATTTTGATGGCATAAAGGAATAGATTTGTAATGGTACATTTTTAGTTTATTTCTGAGTAGAACCTACAGGTAAATTGCTAAACCTTTATTTTATATTATAAATAACTATGTTAAATAAAATTAAGGTAAATATAGAGACATCTCAGCCTCAGAGCAGAGACTGAAAAAACATTTCTAACTTAGCCCTGTGGGATATGTTAGTGTTAACACTGACTTTTATTTTCTTTGAAATTCCAGAAGAACGACAGCATATCCAAGTTAAACCTACCCCTTTCCCTCAAATAATTGAGGGCTGTAAGGATTCCTAAAATGCAGTTGTGACACATTCACATTCTCAGTGCTCCCACTATCAAGTTAGTGGAAGGATTCAGAAAATAACTTTATACTTATTTTAGTGGTTTTGTTTCATTTTCATGGCATCCTAAAAAATAAGAAAAACAACTTGCCAAGCATCCTTCATCAGCACACTTCGACATGTTTTGAGTTCCACTAGAGTCACTTTTAGCCTTCAACCATGTAAAATTAAATTCAAGCTAAAGCAAAGGTCAATTCAGAATCTCCAAATATAATGAAAAAGGAAAAGTCATGTAAGGGAAGGCTGGTCTCATGACTTGGATTCTTATAACCAAAGGCTCTGCAGAGTCTATTGCATTAAGTGCAGCAGACAAAATATTTGCCTGTCCCTCCATTTCTTTATCTCCTGTGGGAATAGGAGAGCAAAATTTATTTCTGGGAAAAAGACTACTATTAACATTGCTAAGGATGACTGATCCAGAAAAATCAAACATACACATGGAAGGACCTTCACTACTTGAATCACATTTATCTACAGAATTCTCTAAGTTCTTATATTTGGTTGCTGACAAACTGTGGTTTGTGAAGATAGAATATTATGGTACTCCTAAATAATTAAGAAAAGGAGAAGAAAAATAGACTATGATTGGATATTAAAAGACCTTTATCTGGCAATACTAGCATAAACAGTTCTCACCTGGTCAGGTCCTAGTTGATCACTCTCGCTCCTCCTTCCAACAAAAAGTTGACTATTTCTCTTTAATGAAGTCATTGTCTGAGCACTACTCCAATGTCCATTGTGTCAACACAATGTCAAGAAGGTGCTCCGCTTTACGGGAGGAGGCTGAGTTGCTGGGGACAGTGCAGAGTACAGCAAATCTTAATCCTCTGTGATTTCACTTGGGTTGTTTCCTTGCCAAGAATGGGCAACTTCTCCCGCAAGAAGGGCCATTTAGGGATGCCATAATATTTTCACTTTAGAAAATAGGTATTCTTGATAATTATCACCATACTTCCATGACTAGCCCCATTGAAGTAAATTATATTGATTATGGAAATAAAGATAAGGCCTTTTATCCTTGGGATTATAAAATGCATGAATGACTAAAACAACTTTAATTATATCTGAGTTTCAGCACAATAATGCTAAAACCTTTGTATCACTATCAGTATAAGAAACTTAAAATATAATAGTTAGATAAGAAATAATAGTGATAAAAGATGCAAAAGAATCTACATTTTGCATTTTTGTCTGCTACTGAAAAGCCGCTTAGAGACACCGAGCAAAACTTTTATGGGACCTCAGGGAAGTTGCACCTTCCTTCTCAAGTTTTGTTGTGATCACAAGACTTACTTCTGAAACTGTTCTACGATCAGCTCAGACAAAACAGCTCCCACCCCATTTGCAAAGAAGAACTTTTGTCTGATATGAGTTACCCTGAAAGTAAAGCTAGATGGTGCTAGAGCATATTAATATATTGCTGTAAATTTGCTGCTGCTTGACTGCTTGGAGTATATCTTCTTGGTCAGGCCAATAATAAATGGAGGTACTAAAGTGTGCTTTGAGTTTGATTATTTGCCATGCAGAAAGAAGTAATGCTCTTTCAAAAAATATGGATGGAACAGTTTCCAATTAGCAAGAGGAGTTTTGTTCAATTTAAAATATTTCATAGGAGCATCATGCTAATTTTTCCTCTTTTTTTCAAAATGAAAAAGTATTTTTTTATTTTACTATTCAAATTTCAATATCATAATTTCATTTTGACCAGACTAAAATTTTCAATTTGAATTAAGTGCAGTAAAACATTTACACAAAGATAAATACAATTTTTATGGTATTTTCAAATGTATATGTACATGTATACAAGAAATATCTAAAGACAAACTTGATATTTTTAATTCGATGATGAACTCCTATCCATTTTTTTTATTATGTAGAATGAAAAAGTGATAAAATATTGGAATTTTTAGTGCAACAAATGTTCTATTTTATAACTTACTCTGAATATTACAGATTTTTACTTCAGAGGTTTGTTCACTGCAGGGTTCAGTTCAGGTGTAGTACTGATTAGGACAGAGGTGTGAACACTCTGCAGAAACATAGTAGATTGCCTGTCATATGACATAGAATACATATCACACGATGTTGATTAGGACAGGAGAAGTTATTGTTCCTTTTAGCTTCCACTGTTGGCCCTTCCCCCTCCCCTGTCAGTAATTACATCTCTTACTCATGTCATATATGCAGAATTAGAACAGCTTCCTTTAGAAAGTTTTAACTGATTGACTTCCTTGTGAGCAAAGAATCAGCAAATCTATCAAAGCATAATGTAACAGAAGTAGTGTGTTTGTATATGCACCAGTATCCAAAGTATATTGAAACACCCAATCTTAGAGGCTTTTGGTAGCCTTGATCCATAGCATATGGTAACAGACAGGAAATTAAAAAAAGGTCTCTCACTAGCGCTTCTGTGACTCACACGTTTACAACATTGTATATCATAATATATTTCTTGTATATCGTCATATATTTATTTCCCACATCCTGATTAATTAAACTTATGCAAACCAACTGAAAAAAATCAAGTTTCATCAGTATCATCAAGGGCACAGAAAACATCTGTCCCTTTGCAAGACTGGCAAATATCTGCAGAGGCAAAACATCATGCTTTTCTTTAGATTCTGGAGTTCTGGTCTTCAAGAGCAGAACAGGATGACACAGGCTGCAGCTTACAGCAGACTCTCATTACAATGTAACATCTTAATAAAAATAATTTAATTATTCAATACAAGCTATCCTTGCCTTACTAAAAGGTCAATGTCATCAGTTGGCAGATTTTAAGAACGAAGATGTATTTTTGTAATAGTTCCAAACACCTTAGCAGTGTATGTATACCTAGAAATGACAGTCTAAAAATCCAACAGAATTATAGATGCATATTTTATTTTTCCTTGGGGGAAAAAAACCCACAAAACCAAACAATACCAACCCCCCCAAAAAACGATCTAGCAAGTTAAGTGCTGGGTAGATGTAACCAAGGTCTCACTTAACTGCATGGTGCTATTTGCCCTGTGAGATAAGTAACAGCATAGTCACTGAAAGTAGCAACAGTGGAGAGCAATTTTACCATTTTGCTTTCCCTTACTACAGTCCCTGCATGGTTGATAAATTTTATAAGTTTCACAGGCAATTTACAAAACACTTGAAACAAGTATTTTACAGGCAGACCATATATGCCATGTTTTAAATAAGTATTGTATGCTGAATAAATACTGTACTCATATACAGTCTGCACACAAATAAATAAATACATTGTGCAGTACAAAGAAATTACTGTCTAATCACTTCTCGTTGTTCAAGGCATTATATTTTTCCATTTAAAATATTTTTACTGTAAAGATAGCTATTAATAATGAAAAGAACATAGATGAAATAATCAGTGCTATATTAGTCCAGAAATGCATCTTTGACACTAATGCTATCTCTATCTACTTCAGAGAGAAATGTAAATTTTCTTTATGAAGTTATGCAGTAGTAAATCTTAGCTTCATTAGTAGATGGTAAGTTTTCAGTCTTGTGTTCCAAATTGTTTACTTTACTGATAAACTTATTCTTAGCCACTTAATTTAAGTTAAATCTAATTTGAATCTTTGTTTTAAATTGTGATCATGAATACCAAAAATCAATTAAACTTTATCAAAATAAACATAATACTAGTCATGAAATGAACAAACATGAGCAGACCACACTTCCTATGCTACAACTCATGTTTATCAGATTATTGTATGTTCCTACACTTTTAAAAATAAAAAATGCCAAAATAAGTGCATGCAAATCATGCCCAGCAGCCCTGAAATTGCTTGCCATTTTAATGTTTTGTTCTTTTGCAGTTAATAAAAGATGTTCAGCATCATAGTTACTTCACAGAGCTCAGAGAACATTGTGAAGGACAGAGGAATCATGAATTCTGTTTTAAAAATAAAGAAATGTAGACACAGAGCGGCAAAGCAATTTACTTTAGATCACTCATCAGGCCACTGACAGCTACATGTTATCACTTGATGTATCCCTGAATGCCTCTAAAATGAGGTGTTAGATATTTGAATTATTTTGAATTTGTTCCACATCCGCTTGCAGACACAAGGTTAAAGGTAAGTTTTAAAACTGAAGTGCACTACGAGAGCTGTTATTAGGGCAGGGCTAAATACTGCCTTCAGTACTTTATAACCAACATACAAACATACATATGTATATGCACACACATATACACTCTCTCTCTCTATTTTTTTTTAAACATTTCAAAGAGCTTCTCCCTGTCATTCTTATTTGATATAATCACGCTATATTTATTACGTAGCTCCTGAGGGCTTTTAAAATTATAATGTGTGTAGGGATTTTCAGCTCTGTGGTAAAAGCTCCCATAGTTTTAATTGTGTCAGACAGAGCATGTTATCAGCCTAAAAAACCAAAATCAAGTGAAAGTTGACAGGTTTGACTCAAAGGAAAACAGAGAAGGGAGTGGAAAGAAGAATCAACATCGAAGAAAAAGTTAATATGAAAACTGGTGCAACTGAAATTTGAGTAATTCTAAAAGGAATGGAGCTGTGAGCAATACTGGAAAATTCTAGGTCTCCCCACAAAAAGAAATATGTTCTCTCCTCTGAGAAAATTTATGATAGCACCCCATATAATATTGCAAGAATCTTTAGCTGGGAAAATAATTAAAATCAATCATGTTAAATCTTTCGCATTTTATAAAACACATTTAAGACATTGCATCAAGTACACAAAATGATACATCCATCCAGTCACCATTGTTTTGATGTTTTATTCAAGTCCTGCATTTTCATCTCTCTTCAATATTTCTATAGCATAGGCTCTGTAGAATCTCAGCATTAAAGCATGTGATTTGCTTTTTAGAAGCATATGATTTATACTGCATTTTTCTAAACAGCATACTCATTACATATTCTGTGGCATATTTTTTCTATTTATGAAACCAAGGATAATATTTAATATTTGTATAATTCCTGTTATTCCAAGGTATACACATAATATATACTTAAAGACTAGGGTTGTTATGCTTGCCTGTTGCCCAGAAGCTTGGACAAGGTTGAATTACTTTTGGGGTCTTTACACATCTCAGATTTCCTGCTTTGTTGGACAAGGGCAACCACTAAGCAGCAAGCTGCAAACTACCATCATGGTGTCCCCAGCACATAACCTGACATCAAACAAAGGGAGGATCTGGCTGAGTAAGGATGAAACAAAAATGAAAGCTAAGGAATAGGCAAAATAATAGAAAGCAGAGGTTAAAATCAAGTAAGGAAATGGGACAGTGGGTCACAAAGTAAAGAAAATGGACCTAACTGGTATGAGCAGCACAAGTAATGCTCTGAGAGCAAAAGATGGGACCACAAGTAAACTGACTTGATGAAGCTGAGAGATAAAACCACAGAGCTTAGTCACTTTTTGAGTATGTATTTGAGAAGCCAGGTAGGTAAATCAGGTCTGTAGAATTTATTAAACCTTATGAAGGGCGAGCCAGGCCACTTAATCTAGGCATTTATTTTCAACTGATTTTTAAAATCACAGTGGTCAGTAAGAGCCTAGATGGCCTTAACTGGAAAGAGGTAATAATGATAGAAAGCCTTCAGAGTGAGATTCTACCTATGTTAAAGCTTAAGTTAGATAGGTAGTTTATCCTCAGAGGCATTCAGAAATGAATGTTTTTGTTAGTACATGGAGTTGATGATGCTTTGCAGAGCTAGCCCTAAATGTTTTTAATCTACAGTAAGGAAGTTCACTGTTGAGGAAGCTTAGCTTTCTTGCTGATCCAGAGTGTACTGTGTATTAACTTTTATGGTTCTCTGAAGTTTAATTTTGGCTACTTTGAAAATTAGAATCACAGAACATTAGGGGTTGAAAGGGACCTCGAGAGATCATCTTGTCCAAACCCCCTGCTTGAGCAGGCACACCTAGAGCAGGGGGCACAGGACCGCGTCCAGGCAGGTTTTGAATGTCTCCAGGGAAGGAGATTCCACAGCCTCTCTGGGCAGCCTGTGCCACTGCTCTGTCACCCTCACAGGAAAGACGTTTTTTCTCATATTTAAATGGAACTTCCTGGGTTCCAGCTTGTGCCCATTGCCCCTTGTCCTGTTGTCGGGCACCACTGAGAAGAGTCCAGTCCCATCCTCCTGACACATGCCATTCAGATACTTATAAGCATTGATAAGATCCCCCCTCAGTGTTCTCTTCTCCAGGCTGAACAAACCCAGGTCTCTCAGCCTTTCCTCATAAGGGAGATGTTCCAGTCCCTTTTTCATCTTGGTGGCTCTCTGCTGGACTTGCTTAAGCAGCTCCCTGTCCTTCCTGAACTGTTGGGGTCCAGAACTGGACACAGTACTCCAAATGCGGCCTCACCAGGGCAGAGTAGAGGGGCAGGATGACCTCCCTCGACCTGCTGGCCACACTCCTTTTAATGCACCCCCCAGGATACCATTGGCGTTCTTGGCCACAAGGGCACAGTGCTGGCTCAGGGTCAGCTTGCTGTCCACCAGCGCTACTGAATTCCAACCTTTTTTTTTTCCTAGCGTGCATTACTTAGCAAGTATCCTTTTATGTCCTGTATTAGCACTTATTTCTGATATAAGCGCTTAATTCAAACTGGAGATGAAGTGGAAAAAGCTGAGGCATGATTTTCAAAGGGATTTTAGTGACTTTAGTTACTAAAACTGAAATCAGAATTTTGAAAGTTGGGTGAGATCATTCCCCAAAAAAAGTGTTAAATTCTTTCAATCCAAGTCATTGACATAATTTTCCTTTATACAATATTATAAAGCTTGTTTCTCAGATTAGTTCTTCTAGGTGTTACTCAGTGGTGACTGGATTTGTTCCACAAACCATTATCCTAATCCACATAATTCTTCTGCCTGGTAATTCTAGCCCATCATGGTTTTAACCTTTACTCTCAGTTAGGATTGTAACCTTGTAACCTTGATGCCTGCTACACTTAATAATAATAATGTGTTTCTGTTACTCGAACAAACAAACAAATGAACAAACAAACAAGCATTACATGGTAATGAGAAAGCAAGTTCATAAAATTTATTTAGTAACTTTATCCACAAACCCTTTCTCAAAACAACTGGACCTATATTTCTAATAATTTTACAGTATTCAGTAATCTTTGACATTCTACATAAGCTATCTTAGAAACAATAAACTCCTCCATTTTATTTCCATTCTTTAACATTTTCGCCTATTTTTTTGTCATTTTCATAGCATGTTTTTGGGGTCTGCATTAAAAACCTCCATATTTCCTATTACTTTCACATAATTTGTCAGATAATACAAATAAAGGATTTTAATATATTTATCAATCTTGCTTTTGTAATTGCAGGAAAGTGAACTTATAGACTTGAAGTTAGTAAGATGGAGTTTAAATTTATCCTTTTCATGCTGACAGAAATTACATTGTAATGACTTTGTGTTCAATTAATCTAATAAAAAATAAGTAAGATTTTCCCTGTTATTGCAGAGGTTTGGAAGATGAGAGCTACATGAAAATATGTTAAGCCTTTTGCACCAACTGATAGGATGCAGATGGCCTGTGACAACCATATAAATTGAGCTTGGTGCTTAATTGTCAATAGTAGCAGTATTATTGATAATTACTATAAAGCATAAGCTGTAATCTCTATGTACATTTAAGTTTTGTACATGCATAATGTTAAATGTTAAAAGTTAAAAGTGAGGGGTCTTGTTTCATTAAATATATTTCCCCTGCACTGAAAGAAATAATGTGCAATCATTATGTCCACAGCAACTAAATAATCCTTTAAGAGTAATGTGATGTGAAATTAAGTGAAAGAATGACATTTATGTTATAGAGATTTTTAATTCAAAAGTGAAAAATACTTTAAAATCCACTTCGATTCCTTTAGCACTCTTGTTCTTAACTTTGTCAACAGCCCAGTATTGTCTTAGTTTAGTTTATAGAATAATACCCCTAGACCTGAAGACATTCAGGATAGTGATTTATTTGTTAAGAAAGTAATTTTCTTGCCAGACATGTTCAATCCTCTTTTTTTTTTTTTTTTTTGTCATAGCATTCACTGATTTCTCCAAGTATTTTTAGGTTTGTAAGTACTTTTATTGCATTCCATGTTTGAATTCTATTTATTCTATTTTTTTTTTTATTCTAGAAATTATCATTATCATAGAAAGACATTTTCTATCTGTGGTTAACATTTAGCCATTCAGGGCCACATTTCTGACTTTTAAGTTACTGTTCTTTACCTTATGACTATTTTGAGGGAGAAAATTACACTACACATACTTCTTATTCTGGCAAATGTTGGACTATGATATATTTGTCATGACAGTTAAGGGGAGCACTGTCATTGATTTCACCTCAAAGACTAAATCCACGAAAAAATACCTTTTAGGTTAGCTACTTTACTGTATACACTAGCAACCTCAGAAATATTCAGTATGACTGTAGCTTAATTTGTCTGCATGTCTTGTGTGAGCTACAAATGTAGGGGAAATGAGTATTCTAATCCTTAAAATTGCAAAACACACTTTTTTCAATGGTTGTCAACTCCACTGGCCCCTGTAAGTCTGACATGTTAAATGGCAGATGCTCCTTACCTTTGCTCTTCACTTCATTCCCACAGGATGCAAACAATCTGACATAACTACATCAGACCTCCTCCTCATAGTGTTTCATAATGCATACCAAAGACATACCTGCCATTTATTTTGAATGCACAGATACCACACTGCTGAGGTAAAATACTGCTTCAAACTATTTCAGAACAAATTGTTCATGTTTTCAACAATGTTACAAAATAAACTTAATAAGATAAAGATCTCAAACATAAATGTTTATTGGTAGTTTCTCACACATTTCTATTGAACTATAGATTAAATAAATCATTTGTATATTGGACTATATTAGTATATTAGTGAATTCCTTTTTCATCATCTCTATGGTAATTCTCTAATATAAAAGCCTTGAAAGATGGAAGCTGTGGATAAGATTCTTGCTACAGAAAGAAAACAAAAATGAACAAATAGAAAAAGAATGTAGTTCCTTTTTTTCCTTGAAGAGTGAACTCACAGCTTCTAGATACAAGTTATTATATATAAGAATGACCAGAAATATTTTTAAAATACAATAAATCACTATGGTTTATCACAAAATAAAGACATACACTTGATATTTTACCCTTAAATTGTCTGAAGGAAGGGAAGGCCTTAAATCAGATGTGAAACCTTCTGAAAATTGACGAGTACTGTGGCATTTTGGGGCATCTCTATTCCATAAACAGCTACAGTCTTGTTGCAAGACATGCTGATAAGACACTACAATATTTTCTGCACTGTAAGGAGAAAATAGTGACATAATAAATCCAATTGAAATCAACACAGTGCATTAAAGAAGTGGTTATTGTTATATTCTATAGGAATTCCTAATATAGAAAGTCAGTGATGAAAACCTGTGATGAAAAAAAGTAAAGAAGGCCCAGAGCTCTAAGATAAATAAGAATGATATACAGGTAACTGTGAGAGCAAACACAGGACAGGATCATCTGCTAACTGAAAGAATAAGGCATAAGGGGCAAAATAAACTAGACATACATACCAAATACTGACAAGAGGCAGGTCTTTGTCAGTGGGGGCTTCATACTAGGAAGTAAAACCACACTTGTTTCTCAAGCACATACAAAGAACAGAAGGTAGCAGTTTCTTTCATGAGCAAGGTTACAAGATGCAGTCTTGAGACTAAAATTAGGCATACTGGTCTGCAATAAAAAAAAATAAATTATATTACAGTGACAACTAAATGCAACATAAGAGCTATCACAGTTGAAACAGTTCAGGAAAGGTAGATTTGAAAACAATGGAGTAAAATATTTTAGTAGCATACTAAACTCTAAAAAACAAAAAACCAACCAACCAAACAAACAAACATTGAGAAAACATCCAGTCTGGGAAAAAGGCAGGGGTATTATTAAAAGGAATGTGGAAATTAAATATGGAAGTATGAATATGGAAGTTATAACATCTGAGCTGGAATTAAAACTGGGAAAGCTTAGCATCAGTATATTGGACAAACAGTGCTGTCTGTATTTCATAACCAAGCAAGAACTGAATATTTTATGGATTTCCTTTGTTCTGATTCAATAAGAGATGGGTTGGATTCTAGCTAGAGTACAGGAAAATATGGAAAATTAAATATGCTAATAGAAAGATAAAGACACAAGTGGACTAGCTTTTCTTACAAGTAGATAGAAAAGGGAAGCCTAGATGTTGACTTACAAGAGTTAATGGAATGGTCTTAAAACAAAGAAGCAAGGTAAAAAGTCATGAAAATAACAGGAAGAGAATAAAGAATTAATAGTTATAGCACTTCAACGAAATCCATTTTTAAAGACAAGGCAAACAAAAATCCTCCCTATTAAGGCTAATCTCTCTATTAGTAATGGAGAAATGGAGCTGTGGATATAATATATGGCTTGCTTAAATCAATACAGCAACTTGGAAACAGATGTACTATCACATTATCCAGTTTTAGTGGATCGTGCTTCTCTTCAATCAGCTTTGTAAATTAGACCTGGCATCTAAGTTTTAGGTACAAAATTTGGCAGGGCTGCTTTTCTCTCAGCATAGTTCCCACTCAGGCTATGATCTCACCAGATCTGACATCCTAATCACAGTCAGGTTTTGTAAGTTATTAGGTGGAAGAAACAAAAACATTCTCATGCATGTTTATTTCTCTCCATTTACATGAAATGTCAGTGTGATGAATCATATCTGCTATTTGTTTTACAGAGTGTTGAATTGTGTTTACAGAGTGGTCTGTCTCAGATGCTGACCTGAATTTCAGTACTGTTTTGAGGAAAAACAGCTTTTAATTAAAAAAAATATTATAACTATAGAAACATAGCTGGACAACTAACTTGGCCCTTACCCTTTTCACATAACTTTTTTTTGGTATAAAAATGAAGAGTTACTTTTAGAAATTTAGTCACTAGAAAGAAAAAAGTCACTACCAAAATGTCATTCACTCTGCTACCATCTGGATCTCTGATTAGAGAGATTCTAGAATGATCAGCTTCGAACCTAAAGAGAACTGAGGGGCAAGGTTCATAGGGAAAGTTTTTTTTTATACCATGTAGTAGAGATGTAAAAGAACCAAACATTCAAGGAGGTAAGACAAGAAACAGGAAAACTAACCTAAAATGCATTAAACACAGTTATTCTATTTATGATGTGATTATGTTACTGAGTCAGAGCACTTTAAAGGAAGGGATAGTTAGTCCCTGTGAAACAGGGATACCAGAAAGGAACAAAATGAACAATTATAGTAATCCATAAAAAGACTGCTTCTGTCAAGTCTATGGTTTTTAATATGTAGCAGAATTATTAATTTCAGTTCCCAGGTTCAGCTTTTGAACTATTTTATATGTCTCACTTGAAATTCAGGATTGTTATGTCAGGAGTAAAATGACAATTTTCTGAAAAATATTCTCCTATGTTTTAACTAGACATTTTCATGAGATATTTTTATGAAACGTTGGATGCCACTGATGGAGTACATCACACTACAGGTTAAAAATGCTATTATGAATGATTCTCCACAGACAACTATTTGCCATCTGATCCTGGAACTGCACAACAGAATAGAATTCTTAACATGGAGAAGGATGAGATAATTTTTTTCTATTATACTACTAATAGAAAAAGAGCCATTGACAAAGAGTTGATTAACTGTTTCATGTTTTCCCTCATAAATTTGTTAAAAATCATTCAGCATATTTTCTTTTAAAAGTGATCTTTAAGAGCATTAAAATTCACTTATTTACTGTGGGGTTTTGTATGTTATTTTCTCTTGTACGAAACATTTTGCATATAAAGTGGTTTTATTATTTTAATGTTATGTTTGGGCCTGTTCAAACACTACTGCTAAATTAAAAGTAAGATTTTGCCTTTTCAGTCAAAATTATTTAAGGCTTTTTTTATGTTGTTTTATCTAAAACAAGAAGACCCGTAAATTCCATGTACCGTATTCCATATGCCTGTTCCCTGGATTTTTTTTCATTGCTCAATTAATTTACTTTAAATGGTTTTATATCCAAGACTGATGTTATTATCAGAATATGAACTTTAGTCTCTGATAATGAAACAAGGTCACTTTCAAGCTTTTTTCTTAAAAAACACAAGGTTTGATGGAGTTTGCAACTCTGGTCTTTTATACTTCCTTTGATCTTCTTGCTCTACTTTTGCTGTGATTCTGAGCAGCTATAGCATTAGAAGGAAGTCATATTATTTCTCCAGTTGTAGAGCTCTGTGTTCTGGTCCTTGAAAAATTCATCTCATGGTTCTCAACAGAAGGGATGACATGAAATTTTAAGGTCAACTGATGTATACCATTTGCTGGAATACTTCAAAAAATCACTTAAGCTATAACTATACTGCAAGTTTCAGCGTAAGATAAAGATTTCCGAGGTAGCTTTAAGAGATATAGGTCAGGTAGGGGATACAGTTAAGCATGATCAGCAACATTAAGTTCAATTTGTTAAGTAGATCATTTAAAATTAGTCCTAACATTTCTATATTATTTTGCTGTGCATACTCAGCTAGTTTCTTCGACAGTTCAATATGTCCATTTCATGTGTCATTTGGATACAATAAGAAATAAAACTATAGGGTTTTTTTCAGTTAAAAAGTACTGTCACACTTTGAAACTAGTGATGAAAACATTTGAAAAAAACTTTGCTATTTATCCTTCAGTACCTCACTAAGCTGTATAGAAAAATGACACGAGTAGATGCAAAGGAAGTTGGTTTGGTTCAGGTTGGAGAAAAGTTGAGGGAGGATAAAATCACTTTCTTCAGTGACTGGAAAGGGGATTACAGGGAAGATGCACTCTTCTTTTGAAGTGCAAAGCAAAAGAACAAGAATTAGTGGACACAAACTACAACAATAAGAATTCTTACCACAAATAGGGAAAAAAAGTTCTTCACAGGGATGGCAGCTAAGTAAAGACTCAGGTTGCCTGGAAAGACTGTGAAATATAAATCCTTAGAGATTTTCAAAGTTCAGCTTGACAAGGCCTTTTGCA
>VZTV01084380.1:0-11394 GCA_013400875.1 Anhinga rufa | reverse complement strand
TTTATTAATTTATTTATTTATTCTTCTTGGCAGAAGGACAGAAATTGCTTATTTGTGGGACATAGATTTTGACTTTTACTTTGAGGTCTTCATGACTTACATTCATTAAACTCTGTTACTAAATGTTTCTGGATTTAAACACCTGGGGACGCTAGGGAAAGGGATTCTTGAGATGCTGCACAGGATTCTTTGGCTACATTAGCAGACCAAACAGATCCAGGTCATCGGCTCAAGCACTGGCATGCAATCGCTCATATTGTTTAGTTGTTCGCACAGTTCTGGGCTAGATAGCATTTTCCCAGACAGTACCTGGGTACAGTTTGGGGTTGCTGTGGGCCAGGAGCCATTCAGAATTGGACATACGATGAGGCCACCAAAAGGGGTAGGGTTTGAATATTTAGCTGTAAGGATACATGCTGAGTTGTGATATGCCAGTTCATCTCAGGACCGAGAATGTTTCTTCCTTACAGTTCTAATCCTGTTACTTCTGATGTATTTTTTCCACTGTCTTCAGAAAGCACTGGATCTAGTCTTTATTGTCCCATTTATTTGCTGTGCCAAGGGATGGACTTTCCCTCTTATTAGGTTGGAGACTTCTAGACCATTTAATCCCAACAATCTGCTCTTGCAGATGAAAATCTTAAATAACTTTTTCAAATATATCCCACATCATAAATTCCTAAATTAGTATTTCTCCTCATTTGTTTATATACTTCAAATATTTTTTACCCTACTATTGTTTTCATTCTTCACCTGACCTTAATAGTAAATGCTTTCCAGGAAATCAATTTTATACTATTTCTTTGTTCTTCTCTGAACAGTCACAGAAAAGGAGAAGACAGAGTATCTTTTAACTTAGTGACTATTCCCTTCTATCTGGCATTTCTGTCACTACATCTGGAGTACTGCATCCAGCTCTGGGATCCCCAGTACAAGAAAGACATGGACATACTGGACCAAGTCCAGTGAAGGGGAACCAGGGTCTTTCTCCTGCCTACGGATACCTAATGGGATAATATAGAGAAGGCAGGGCCAGACTCTTCTCAGAGATGCTCAGTGATTAAGTTCTGAGGTAAAAAACCACAGGAAATTCCAACTACATATTAGGAAACAGTTTTTCACCATGAGGGTGGTCAAACAGTGGAACAGATTGTCCAACTTCCAACCTTGGGGATACTCAAAGTTTGAGTGGACAAGGGCCTGAACAGCCTGATATAAGTTGACCCTAATTTTAGTAGGGGATTCTCCTTGGATTAGAGATCTTCAGAGGTTCTTTCCAGCCTGAATTATTCTATAAGTCTATGATTATAACCAGGAGATAACTCTAATGGAAACTTATCTTCTTCTCCCTCACAGTTTATCAGTACTTGAGGTTTCTAAGTGCACAAAGGCATATATTTTGTTACTTATTTGGATTTTTTTCCCTATATTTACACCAGATAATTACACTACATTTGTGTAATTCTGCTCTTTTAATATAAAATACTCATGATTCATACTAAGAAAAGACAATTCCAATGAGTCATTATTTTTAGTTTGTGTGTTCTAGTCTTCTCTATACAACAAAGTAAAATAAGTACTAGTTCTGAGGAGTACGGTTCTTGTTTCTAAAAGATTTTAGACATGACTATTAATTTTGATGCCTCATATTCATTTAGTTTAAATTAATCTAATTAATTTAATTTTAAAAAAATTGTTTGTTGTTGAGGCCTCAGTCAGCTGTAGCTCAATTGCAGTTAACAAAAACAGCAAATACATCAACATGTCCACAAAATAAATAAATACTTTCAAAATGGATATGCAAACCCGGACCCTTTCAAAATCTGAGATTATTTCTGAAAGTCTGATGAGCAGAAGTAAGTGAAACCCAGTGACTGGAATAAGTACAGAGTACTATGATTATATATTTTTGTAATTGATTTAAATGAATGCTGATAAAATTGGTGTCAGTTATTAGGTATTAGGTTGTTTAGGATTATGAACAGATCCTTTTCAGATATTCAGTTCTAGTAGAGGTAGACTCAAGTTACAAGATTAACCATAGAAATACTGTGATGAAGAAAAGTAAAGGCTGTGATTTATAACGTTAATCCACTGAGCCTGTCTGGTGTGAACTAGATGTTCCCTGAAACTTGAGCACAATCATTCTTATTTGACTGTTTATGGAGTCAATAAAATGAAGGAACTGTGTCTTCTCTCCAGCCATCTGACCTCATGAGTGTATGTTAGATCTCAGAAAGGGGGATGATTACCATAAAGTAATGTTTTGCAGAAGAAAGAGAGGAGAAATTTAGAATCTCAGCTGTTTTTTAGACTTAGAAAAAATCCGTAAGGAAGATCTCCTTTTTGGATTATACCTCTGAATATATTCCATCTTTCCTTAACCTCTTTGCATTCTTCCCTTTTTCACAAGTAAATACAAAAACAGAAAGAAGAAAGGAATTAGCTGAAATTAATTTTTTTTTCTGTATTTGAATTTTCACAGCTATTGCATGACAGATAATTCTACATGTTCTCTAACAACTGGATGCAATGTGCTTTTGTTTTTGCCTAGCTCTGTGTGTGTGTGTGCTCATACATGCACTTGTATTGTGGTGAGCGGCAGGGAGGCCTCCAAGGAAAACACGAAAGGCTGCAATCCAACAAAATCAGAAGAACACTCACTCTGAAATGGCTTGATCTGATGTTATTAAAATGCTAGAATGTAAATACAAACTATTTTCATGCCAACATCCTGGCCCTTGTGAAAAGTGGTGTTCATTTCCCAGACCTTTCTCCGGAGTAATCTGCAGTAATTTATAGCCACTGTGAATAGCCACATCTCCTTTGTGTGGTACACATTTGTTTGAAATATTAATCAGTTCCATGAAAAGAATTGCATTTTTGAACGTTTCCCACTGATAGATGACAGAATATACAGTCATTACTCTTTTCTGTGGTTTTCCTAAAGGGCTGTTTTGCCCACATATTTACATCAGGAGGATGGAAGGCTTTTTCAACACCTGCTACAGTAGCTCTAAAAGGAGAATTCAGAAGACCATCTGCTTACCGGCCCTTCCTCTTGTTACCATGTTTACATCAACTTCTCTTGAAAAAACACCCACTGTTTCCTTAATAGAAATATTCTTCACTGGTAGAGAGGGAGTTAACTAAGACATGATTTTGTCTGATGAAGCCATACATTTTAATGGAGTTATATATGTCAACCTTTATAAGCCAATGCCATTGTATATTACATAGAGGACATCAGTTGTTAAGAAAGCTGCAGTCATGAAGATCCACTGGGATATTTACTTTTCACTCTAAACATTCGCCACAGATCAAGCAAACTGAGACTTCAATGCTGATTGGTTTTTCCTAGCACTGGACTATCAAACATACATTGAAGAAGTGTCAAAGTCCAGTATGTTCTGGCCAGGTTCTTTATATAGTCTACATGTGTAGTGTTTAATGTTTAATACCAGTTTTACTTATCTGAAGATTTATGACATTACAAGGGATTTTGGTTTAGCAGAGTGATACAGCAATGTACTAAAATCCATACACTGAACAAAGAAAGATCAAAATAATTTCATAGAATGATCCCAGAGACAGTGTTAATGTTTGTTAGTGTTTTTTCTAAGAACAGTTCACCCTTCCTGGAAGCCAGGAAAGCAGTGGTCTGTATAGTGTATATTGTTATCAAGCTTCAATGAAAATAATCTGCATCTTATTATATATGATTAAATTAACTGCTGTGTAAATGAGATGGAATAATTTAATTCATATTTTGAGGCTAATCATCAGAGCTGTTATATGTATGCTGTAGGCTGGATTTATTTCTCAAATCTTGGCCACTCCTATAAAGTCAACTATATTAATGTCTCAAATATATTTTAGAATATGTGTTTAATAATGCTTAGAAACGTACCCATCACTGCATGCATTCACATCAATGAGAGCATCACTTCAGAAAAAGTGAGGTTAGGAATATGTGTTTCCAACTGTAAGCCCTAGAAGTATGTATGAGATAACATTGGGCTTTGGTTGACAAATGTGAAAGAAAAAAGGTAGAGTTTGGTTCTTTTTTTTTTTCAGTGCTATCCAGATTCTGTTAAAGTATTATAAAGTACACAGCAATGATTTGCATTCTTGATATGGAATGAATGGGCAACTACCATGTGTAAATACTTGGTGGTTTATCACTGCCAGGATTCTTGCACAAGAATCAAGAATGGTTTGGGTGGAAGGGACCTTTAGAGGCCATCCAGACCAACCCCCCTGCAGTGAGCAGGGACATCCCCAACTAGACCAGGTTGCTCAGAGCCCCGTCCAACCTGACCTTGAATGTTTCCAGGGATGGGGCATCTACCACCTCTCTGGGCATCCTGTGCCAGTGTCTCACCACCCTCATTCTAAAAAATATCTTCTTTATATCCAGTCTAAACCTACCCTCCTTTAGTTTAAAACCGTTACCCCTTGTCCTGTCACAATAGGCCTTGCTAAAGAGGTTGCCCCCATCTTTCCTATAGTCCTTCTTTAAGTACTGGAAGGCCGCAATAAGGTGTCCCTGCAGCCTTCTCTCCTCCAGGCTGAACAACCCCAACTCTCTCAGCCTGTCTTCATAGGAGAGGTGCTCCAGCCCCCTGATCATCTTTGTTGCCCCCTCTACACCTGCTCCAACGGGTCCATATCCTTTCTGTGCTGGGGGCTCCAGAGCTGGACGCAGCACTGCAGGTGGGGTCTCACCAGAGCAGAGTAGAGGGGCAGAATCCCCTCCCTCGCCCTGCTGGCCACGCTGCTTTTGATGCAGCCCAGGATACGGNTTGATGAAGATATTAAACAGTACTGGTCCCAGTACGGACCCTTGAGGGACACCACTCATCACCTGTCTCCATCTGGATATTGAGCCATTGACCACTACCCTCTGGATGTGACCATCCAACCAATTCCTTATCCACCAAACAGTCCACCCATCAAATCCCTATCTGTCCAGTTTAGAGGAAGGATGCTCTGGGGGACTGTGTCAGAGGCCTTACAGAGTCCAGATAGGTGACATCTGTAGCTCTTCCCTTGTGCACTGATGTAGTCACGCCTTCATAGAAGGCCACTAGGTTGGTCAGGTAGGACTTTACCATGGTGAAGCCATGCTGGCTGCCTCGGAGCAGCTCCCTGTCCTCCATGTGCCTTAGCATAGTTTCTAGGAGGATCTGTTCCATGATCTTCCCAGGCACAGAGGTGAGGCTGGCAGGATGGTAGTTCCCTGGGTCCTCCTTTCTACTCTTTTTAAAGATGGGCACAATGTTCCCCTTCTTCCAGTCCCCAGGGACTTCACCTGACTGCCATGACTTTTCAAATATCATGGAGAGTGGCTTGGCGACTACATCAGCCAATTCCCTCAGGACTCTGGGATGCATCTCATCAGGTCCCATAGACGTGTGTATATCCAGGTTCCTCAGGCGGTCACGAACCTGATCTTCCCTTACAGTGGGAGGGGCTTTATGCCTAGCTGGCATATGGTCATTCCAATGGATGTAGAAAAGGTTTAGTAAAAAATGTATATTATTGTGGTCTCAGACGTCACAGTCCTGAGTGCAGTGCCATTTCATTTTACACAGTCAATGTTAAGGAAAGTGCATGTGACTTAGACCCACACAGGAAGCTGCTGCAAAAAGCACCCCCAAAGAGAGCTTGTGATGCACATAGCCTGGACAAAAGTTCTCTTGTCTTAAATTTTTCCAAAATTCAAATAATCTGTTCTTGGACTTTCCTCTGCTTTAAAGTTTTTCCTGAAAAAATCCAAATTCCTTTCCTTGGCTGAAGTGTCTCTGAGAGGCTACCCCCATTTGACTTCCTGATGCCGTGTTCCACAATTGCCAATCACTTAACACATATGGACCCCAGAATATTAGCTTTGGCAAGATCCCCAGGCTCTTTGCAAAATAAGAATTCACACTTCCCAAGCCAAGTGTAAGTGGAAGGTTCCCACAATGTTGGTGAATCCAGAAAGATTCTCATAGGCCATTCACATCCAGACAACTGAAGAGCTTAAAGCTGTTGACTGGCAATACCACTTATGGTCCATTCTTGTGGTAAGAAGCAAGTTATTAATTTTTCCTTTTGAAGGCATACTGCTTTGAAGGTGCCAGAAAATTAGGACTTTCCTTAGTCAGTGTTAATAGCATACAGTTTAAGCTGGAGAATTTCAATCTATTCAATTTCATTTTATTTTGCATGGAAGAAAACCTACTCCTTAGCAACAACTTAAGTATGGTAAAAATAAAGGTTCTGTGTAATTTTTTTGTCTGTGAATTCTTTACCTACTCATCCAGTAAAAACATGCATTCATCAGTCCATCTCAATGCTTGGAGCTGGAATTAGTGGGAAGAAAATCACAAGTAGAGGAAAATTATACTCCCATATTGAGTTTAAGTTGGCCTCAGCAAACCAACCTTTTTCAGCTACATCAGTATCTTGCCTACTAACCCCTGACTCAGAAGCAAGTGTTAGAAGTACTTCTGTTACTTGGTTTTACAACTTAGCAAACACATGCTGCATGATTAAAAAACTCCAATAATTAAGTCATGTTCATCCAAGAAGGCAGAATTGCATTTAGTTGCTGCAACCTGAGAGTTACAACTGCATAGGAAGAGAGGAGTTTCGCCCTGGGGTTTTGTAGACACGTGGCACACCCTTGTGCACCATTCTTCTAAGTGATTTTATTTCCAGGAGGTTCATATCGGCATTCATTCAGGGGAGATGAAAGTTGCTCAGTGGTTTCTCCTTTACTGGTGGTAAAAAGATTCCTGCGTGACTTTTTAATAGGGTGCTGGAATTTATGTACACGTTCCATCTTACAGATTCTGTTTATATGTTTAATACATGTAAAACCACCCAATATATCCATACAGCTGTCTTTGTAAGTTCAGAAACCCCTTCTATTGATTCTGACATCAGACCAGGGTACAACCTGGTACTGTATCAGACAGTGATCTAGAGCTTGACTTACTTTGGTACTGAAATAGACTGAATCCCCATCAGTTTTCCTAAATATATTCTTCCTTTTCATAGGAAATGGTATGCTGGTTATCAACAGTGTATCATATTAAAAAATGGAAACTATGGGAAAAGTTTACCACTAAATTTTACTTTTTCTTCAATTCATTTTCCACCGCCCAGACAGTAAGAAATAATTAAAAAATGCAGCTGAAAATAAAGCCTTTTGGGTGGTTTTGGAAATGAAGTAAGGATAGAAGTAGGAAGGTAAAGTACTCCTCCTCGAATAGAAAGATTCTTGCAGGATTTATTTTTAGTTAAAACGTATCTGATTACATACCTAGCTCTTTATAACTCCATCTATAGTTCCACTATTAAGGACAGGGAACTGCTTAAGCAAGTCCAGTGGAGAGCTACCAAGATGATCAGGGGACTGGAGCATCTCCCTTATGAGGAAAGGCTGAGACCTGGGATTGTTAAGCCTGGAGAAAAGAAGACTGACAGGAGACCTCATCAATACTTATAAATATCTGAAGGGTGTGTGTCAGGAGGATGGGACTGGACTCTTCTCAGTGCAAGGTCCGATGACAGGACAAAGGGCAATGGGCACAAGTTGGAACAGAGGAAGTTCCACCTGAATATGAGGAAATCTTCTTTCCTGTGCGGGTGCCAGAGCAGTGGCACAGGCTGCCCAGAGAGGCTGTGGAGTCTCCTTCCCTGGAGACATTCAAACCCCGCCTGGACGCGGTCCTGTGCCCCCTGCTCTAGGTGTGCCTGCTCACGCAGGGGGGTTGGACAAGATGATCTCTGGAGGTCCCTTCCAACCCCTACCGTTCTGTGATTCTGTGATTCTGTAACTACAACATATCTTTTATTATAATCACATTTTAAAATTGTAGTTAAAAAATAACAGTGCAGATTTATTCCAGCTTCTTTTAACCTGACTGACTCAAGTATCGATAAAGGCCTACAAATGGCAACACGCATCTGAGTGTGGGCTGTGTGACTATGATTCTTTTCACTATTCTCTTAACTAGATAGATGAGAAAAATCAGCTTTAAGGATAAAATGTAGACAAGTGCTTCTCCTTAATCAGGATCACGTACCTAATGAGACTGACAACAAACATCAAGAAACCACAAACTGCTAAGAGGACTACTGATGTTATTGGAAACCATTATTAGTAGTTATATATTTACATATATATACATATAACCTTGACAGGACAAGGGGTAATGTTTTTAAACTAAAGAAGGGTAAATTTAGACTGGATAGAAGGAAGAAATTTTTTACAGTGAGGGTGGTGAGACACTGGCACAGGTTGCCCAGAGAGGTGGTAGATGCCCCATCCCTAGAAACATTCAAGGTCAGGTTGGACGGGGCTCTGAGCAACCTGATCTAGTTGGGGATGTCCCTGCTCACTGCAGGGGGGTTGGACTAGATGACCTCTAAAGGTCCCTTCCAACCTAAACCATTCTATGATTCTGTGATTCTATGATATGTAAGTAAGAAACAGCTTAAAAGAATCATAATATATTCTACAGCATTGTTCTGATTTCTGTACAAACAGCACTGCTAAAGGATTCTTTCCTTTCCTATGTGTGACTGTGCTTGTTATCTCTTAGCCAAACAGTTTGCAAAAATATGAAGTGATAGAACTAGCTAAATCCCTACAGAGAAAAAGAACATATCTGAAAATTATGTTCTCCTGGAAAAAACCCAGCATGCATGGGTCACTTGCAAATTATAACCTAAGGCCATTACCATCTCATAGCCCTTCAATTGCTTGTGTGAAATGCATTGATGGTCTCAGTCCAATTCCTAGCAGACAGGTGTCCACATCACAGGAATCACCAGGTGGAGATGACTGCACTTTTTCCCATTAAAAAGGTGATTATAGCTAACACAGTGTAAAACATTAATATAAAGTACTTATAGTTCCCACAGCAGATGTTACAGAAACTTGGAATCCTGCTCACTGGAGAAAATAGTGCCCAGATGCTTGTACTTAAACTTTATGGCCTGAACTCTGCCCTCAGATGTACACGTAACTCCCAGAGATTTCAGGGGGAGTAATGTTCATATATGTCAGGGCCATGACTAACTCCTTTCAGAGAGTCCACATTGATGTTCAGGCATATTGTGGGACACATAGTCAAAAAACAGCGTGCGTGGCTGAGGATGATAAGGATGATAATACTACAGTAGCTCATAGGACCCCAACCCAGCATCAGGGCCAAAAGGTACCAAGCATTGCTCAAACGCAGATCAAAAGCCAGACATATAGATAAGCAGACAAAAACAAAGAAGAAATAAAAGGTTGGAAACAGGACCAGAGAATGAAATTAATTGCACAAGATCACAGAGTAGGTCAGTGGCAAAACCATGATTGATATTACTCTCGGATTTAGATCACTGGGAAGGATATCTGTTTTTGTAGCTATTCAAATATCCTTGATGACTAGGATGGAGCACACTTGGAGCAGTCATTCTATGCTTTTGTAATGTGGTGCTCTATTTCTAGAAAACAAGCAGAAATGTGTTATCCAACAAGAGTTTAGTCAAAATCACTGTTTTTTTGTTGATTTTTGAATTACGGATCAGTCCTTTAAGGGGAAGGTCACTCTAGAAGACAGTAGCTATCCTCACCCTATCAACTATAGAGAGACAGATAATAGCTAATGTGGACCAAGAAATAAGGCCTAAAGCACCCCTGGGACAAGAAACAGAGAAAGGCAGAGGATTACAGGTGCAGATGTTTAGATCTAGGCCTGTCATTCTGCAGCCAATTCCTATCTTTGCATCATGTACAATGCCCACCCAGCCTTCCAAGAAGACGAGGAGCAATCTGATATTTAATGAGAGAGGAGCATCGTGTTGTGAACAGCATAACAGTGGAAAAGTAGGTACGAATTCTGCTCACGTAAAAGAGGCTGCTGAGAGTGTCCTGTGGAATCTCAGTTGCCGTGTGGCACTGCCTGAGTTTCACAATTTGTGCATGCTAGTGTTGGTGCTACAAAAACTTCCTTGCTCAAACCTTTTCCGTGTGTTAACATTGTGCTCTGCTAGAAGGACAGCCCATTAGCTTTGCTGGGGTTGCTGCAATCTGCATCCCCAAGGGAGAGCGAAGTTAGGCTTCCCTGGAGGTCAGCTGGAATGCTTGCTGGGGAGAAGTTCTGCAGTACGTGATGGGACAGGTAAGCCTAGATGTGTAGGGAACAGTGGTGACTACAAAGAGCTGGGAACAAATACATAGGCAAGTTTAAGAAAGAAGGAGCCTTTCCCAAAGAAATGGGTAAGGTTTATTCAAACCAGGAAAATGCTGAACAGTTAGAGAGCAAGATGGGAGAAAAGAAATTGCCATGTACAGTAGGATACAATGGGTTTAGGATAAGATTTATTTTGAACTTGTTTTATTACTTAACATCTTTTCCAGGTTTAATGTTTTGTGTTCTCATAAAGCTCATCTTCAGAGACTGGAAGCCTTCAGATAATTTTGCTTTCAAGTAAGGTGTGGTAGTTCCCTGTGGAGATACTAGCTGAATGTCCCTTCTCAATTACTACTAATGGTAACGAGTTCTACTTGTGTATCGGCAGGTCCCAGAAGCTCTAGTTATGGTTCAAGACTGAGCCATGTGCACTGACCCAACCAATAAAGGTCCATTTGAAATCATGTACTGTGCTTGTCACCATTGCATCTGAATGCTTATATGTAATACATTGGTCCTTGACACAGTTAATGAGAACATTAATTTTAAGCACTATGCAAGCTGCTACATAATCATTATGGTAAATACATCCTGGTTTATAATTTGGTTTTATAAACATTAGAGCAGCAGAAGAGTCCAAATGAAAACTGTGTTCAAACAGGAGATTAAGGCATAATATTCTTTTCTCCATTTTCCTAACATTGGAGACGTGATATGATGTGCCATAAATTTTGTTAACACACTTTGCTTGAGTAATCTGTAGATAATGTCCTAAGGGCTGTTGTAAATCAAGCTCTTAACAAAGGCAAAGGCTAGATACATATTTTTTTTTTAATGGTCATTTATAATGATACATAGAAAAGGGGATTTCTCACTTTAATGTTTAGGGTGGGATTCTTTTCAGTTAACTTCAGCTGTCTAAATGCTGAATTTCTGACATGTACAGCTACATCCTCCCTGTAGGGAAATAGACACATCAGAAAGTTGTTTAATTCCATCCTGAAATTAGTGGAATGAACCCTCCCTGGAGATTTCTTTATCTTTTTCTGATGACTATTGAGTGATCCCAAGGCAGCACATTTAAATGAATCTACTAAGTTTTACCTGACCGCTCATTATGCTGCAAATCTGTAGCATAGGTACATTTGCCTCTGAGCAAACTAACATCTATAAAGAAATATTCCATTAAATAAATATTTTATTTCAAAAT
>VZTV01084379.1:1469-21582 GCA_013400875.1 Anhinga rufa | reverse complement strand
TTTTATCAGTCTGGATGTTATCCCAGAAAAATAGCATCTGTCAGCATCATAACAGTTACATTGTTCAGACCAACAAGACCACCTAGCCCAACATCTTATCTCCAGCTGGCCATTAGCAGATGCTGAGGGAAGAGCAAGAACAGAGCAAGCAGTTATTCCACTTGTACTGGAGAGAACGGGACTGGAGGATTCATAATTTCTGTCTTATTTTGAGAAAAAAAAAAACTAAGAAAGGCATCAAAATATGTAAATAGTGGGGCTTGGTAATAAGCATTAAGAGCTACTACTATGGTGTCAGTGCTGCAAGTCACGCACTATCCAAATCATTCCACAGCCACTCTTGCTTTTTGGCAAGTAATTGTTGCCTGCTTGGATATCACAAACATAAGCACAGCAGGGCTGCATCAGAATGAAACAGCATGTCTGCAGCATCAATGAAATATTAAGACAGCCTAATTGTAAATCAAGGAGGTCATTAACATGCTGCCATATCAGTTCCTCTTGCCTAGGTTGGGGAGATGTCAGGATAGCAGCAAGCTGTGGAGTATCACAACAGTGATAGTCTCCAGCTTCTGAGTATCCTTCATGTACAGTGCTACAACTACTACCCTACGCTATGGAACAAGTATTTCTGATTAGTTAGCATGGAAATGCACAGTCCTCAAAAACTAACAAATCGAGCATAGGCTCCATTTTTTTCTTTTTAATTCTGGCAACAAGCTGACATATATTTAGCATACATATACTCTTCCTGCTTACATTTATCTTTTCATATATTCTATCCCTGCTTATGGAAATGCATGTTAGCCATCCTTTCACGTATTTAACAATCTTAGCCAAGTGCAAATAACATTCCTCCGCACAGCATAATTTAAAACCAGGAACGAATTAGCTATTTAAAAGAGCAAATAAAGGAATAATTATGATTTATTGTAGAAATTTTTACTTCAGTGTTGCTTAAATATAAATACCTATGTACACACTTGCTCCCTAAATAGAGCCACACACTAACATCTCTCCAAAACTCACTACTTTCTCTCACAGGACTGTAGCAAACTTCAAAGCACATTATGCTGATATCTTAATATCTGAAACTGCAGCACCAAAAAATAAATAATTTTCAGGCTATTTTGGATCACAGAACTTTTCTTTTTACATTTTAATGATGCAGCTTAGCACAATTTTTCTTAGTGTTAGCCTTAAAGGACTAGTAAACAAATGCTCTCCCTGTATATAGTCTCAAAGTCTGGGTATGAAAGTCTTTTGCCACAGATCCTATTCCTCCAATCCCTTCTCTAGTACAGAAAAAGAGACTAAAAAGAATAAAAAGACTTATTTGTCGAAAGACCACAGAAGGTATCAGGCTTAAACAAACTACCTCAGGCACCAGAACCATTGCAGTCACCAAAACCTTCAGTTCAGCACAGAGTATAAAGTAAGAAAAGGAAACATGTTTAACTACCCTGTCTATGCCCAATTAGCTCACTGAAAGCTGTCGTAGGTACTTATATAAGTATATTGGGAAGGCCTAAAGGAACACATGGGTGAGGGATTTTACACATATGTCTTTCCTCATGAAGCCTACACAATATTCTACCAAAGGGAAGCAACAGTGATTTTCCAAAATATTAGAATGAGTATATCCAGATATGACTGCTTCCAGTCCTCAGCCAAACTTAAAGCCATCCAGTGCACCAAATCTGATTCCCATCTTTGCCTAGTTCCAGGCCACACAGTAGAAAGGAAGGGGAAAAGAGTGAAAAGCAAAATGGCTGAGCTGAAAGAGGGACAGAATCAGGACTTAATCTGTATCCTGAAACCCCACACAGTTGTCTTATTTGCTTCACAAGAAACAACACAAGAATGAGATATGCCATAAGAAAATCATGCATTTAAATGACTAATGGAGAACTACATATTATACTGCAGTCAGCCAGACTGCTTGCAGCAATTACATAAAAGTAGCAATGAATACACTCTGATTTATTGTGTAATGATAAGTAAAAAAAAAGTACTTTGAATGTTCACAAATGTCCTTTAACTGAAACAACCAAATATACTCATTTAATCATTTGCATCATATAAGCAACAGCATAACTATCAAATAGGACTTATTTAACACTGGCAGGAAATTAATGGATACAGGAAAACCCAACAGTGCACAAAAGAATTCTATGTTTCTGTTTAAACAACTCATGTAAGGAAGTATCAGAAAGTGCTAAATATTTTGGTCACATTACATAAAACATTCTCTTCTTGCTTGAATGTACAGCAGGTTACAGCACAGTATTACATTATGAAGTCCATAAATAGAAATATAAGTAATTGGATGGCAGTACCTTAGACTTAGCCTAAGACAATCAATCCTATTGGTTTTCAAAGCCCAGGAAAGATTATGTGCTATCTTCGTGAGGACTACACATCCTGAATAAACATTACAGTGATATCACACTAACATTACATTAAGCAATTAATTTTCTAATTTCTTCACTTTTTTTTTAAACAGGTCAATTATGAAATTTTTTTATTCCTATAAGTGCAGTAAGTCCACTGCACTTAACAGACAGTAACTTCTGATGGTGTATAATCAGTGTAATATTGTGTACTGAATGTACTATTCTATATACAATTTTCCATTTAAAAATAAAAAATTTTATTTAAGAATTACTTATCAACAGCATTTGTATGGTAGCAAAGCTCCTTGTCATTATACATAGCTTTACATAGTTTTGGCGAGTATTGCTGGAAGAAAATAATGTATAAATCTGTTGTTGATGTGTCCAGATTCAGCAGTAATTAAACACATGATCATGCACTTTGATCATCATGAGGGCCATCCCCTTAGGGAAGTGATAACTTTGCTCCCACAGAGCAAGAGGTTGTATATATTCTTTCTTCCTATACAAAAACATCATTAAAAAATTAGGAAGGACACCCGTAAAATCCAGTATCAGCAGTGTAAAAGATGTGCAAATGGTTCATAACCAGTGTGCTTAGCCTGTTATTGTTGTGGCAATGAAGCTTCAAATAATATAATTAAGGTTGGAGTTCATAAATATTTTTCTGAGAAATTTGTTGTGAGATGAGGATCTACCCAGCAGAAGCTAAAACTTCCATAATATTATGGTTGTTGCTACAATCATCTATTACCTTTGCTTGAATGACAAGGAAGAGGACAAATGGAAGATGTCTTGTGAGTTCTGTGAATATCATATCTAGACATCTAGAAAAGAAAGATCTTCTGGCAGATTAACTCCTAAAGTCCACTGAAAAACTTTCCTTCTATCAGAATGTACCTTTAATGAATCTTTAAAGCAAGATCATCTGTCTTATTGGTATAACTTACATCAGCACCTCAAGTAAGATTAGATATACAAGCAAGGCACTTTTTACAGTGTGTATAGGAAGATGTCATTCCGATCTATAAACTTCATGAAACATCCCATGAGGCCATACTGCATGAAGTACAGACCAGACCTCAGACTACTAGTAGTAGGCTTAATCTGCAAACAAGGTTCTTCTATAGCTAATATGTAAACAACTTTGAAGAAGAGTTAAAATGAACCCCAAAATACCTAATCAGTTTCTCTAATCAAGACACCCTCTTACTTGGTTAAATTTTGCTTGCAAAATCCAATCAAAAATACTTTGCATGAGGAGTAGTCCAATTTGTGCTCCAATTTGATTCAGAGTCCTACCTAACTCAGCCATGATCTGGATATGAAAAATTTAAAACTCAAGGGTTAGTTTATTACAAATAGAGTTGTTTGGAAATGCTGTATGCAACAACACAAGGCCTGGGTGTGCTTCGAGCATGGATTTTATTGGTACATAATAGTCAGGGTTCAAAAAGTTGCAGTGAATACCCAACTCAGTGCGAGCAGCATTTCTTCCCAGCACTATCTTTGGTCATTTTTCTCCAATATACTAAAAAAATTTAAAAATCTCTTATAATGCTGGGTAGATCACCATCAACCTGTCATGAGCGACTTTCAAGCTAGCATCTACTATGATAGATACAAGATTTATCTGGTATACACTGATGACACAATTCATGGTATTTTGGGATATAGTTATACCTGAAACACTACAGTATTTACTAATTGCCTCCCTTTTTAATACTTTGGGTTTAAAAAAAAAAATCCATCTAAAGCAACTAATTCAGTCACAGATAAAGTTTGGTTCATTTAAGTTCAAATCAGACATTTCAGTTTATGTTCATGCTAATGAAATTCAGATAAACTACCCTGGCTGCAGGCCCACTGACTTCTGGCTGAAGAGTACACACAGCTGGATGCCTGTAAAGCAGGCAGGACACAATTTCTGCATATAGGTTAATGACTGTTCTGCGTCACCAACATATAAGAGTACAGACACAAAGGCAGAGATCTCAAAACAGCATTTCGCCTGCCTGGCAACTTTCTAATAAAAACAAAGCTTATTTTTCTGTCTGTATCACATTACATGATGCGAACATTTGTTAAGCAGACTACACTAAAGCAAGAGGGTTAGAGGGAAAATTATACCCCTACTGATGTAAAGTGACTTAGGTTACATATGTGCTTTAAGTCACCACAGATCCATGCTGACATCAAAAGAATCAGTTCCATCTTCTCCTCTGCATTTCTCACTGCCACCATTACTCAGGCAGTAGAATTTGAACATATATAATGTGAGCTGAGTAAATCATCTAGCAAGTTTCTTTCCTAAAAAATGTTGCATTCTGACAAATTAAGGTTTGTTTTGTTTTTTTATCAGACACATTATATGGCTATAGCCTTTATCTTTCCAGAAGAAAATCACAGATAACGTTAACCAGTATTTGTTTCATTCATAAACAAAATGCATTCACATTATTCTTTTTGACTTGACAAGTGTAGTTTTAAATCTGGTTCTACTTACTTTTATCTAAAAATCCAACACTAAGAAAGCCACATCTGCATAACTGCCTTTAGTGCAATAAATATGGCTACCTTAAAGATCACCATCAGGAAAAAGGAAGTAGCAGGGAAATCAGAAAGACCCACTAGATGATAACATATAAAGCTGAATGATAATGATAGAATAAATATTGTTTGACACTTAATTCAATGGTCTCAGGAGAGTTAGCCATAAAACAGAAGTTTTAAAGTTTAAGAAAACAACAGACAAATTACACCATTGCAGCTATTCATGTGTCATGGTTTTTGCCAGGATAGAGTTAATTTTCTTCACCAGAGCCAATTCAGATTGACCAGAGGGATATTCCATATCATATGATGTCATGCCCAGTATATTAACTGGGGGGGTGCAGGGATGGAAGGCACAGTCTCCTTTAGCTGAGCTGATTTTTAAGCCCACTCCAGAAGCAAGAGTCAGGCTAGCCACAGCCCCTCACAGGTGTAGGCAATGATCACCCCCAGTCTCCTCCCTGCTGAGCTGCCTTGAATTGCAGACCATCCTTCTGGTATGAGGGGGACAGGACCCTGCAAGCTCACCACTGCTGAGTTCACTCCTAACGGGGCGGGGGGGGTTGGCCGGGGCAGGCAGCAATCGCAGCTAGGGAACCAACAGCGTAGGTTGGTGGGTGGTGAGCTGTTGCACCATTTGTGATTTTCTGGGTTTTGTTCCTCTCCCTTGTTCTTTACTCTTCCAGTTCTCTCCCCCATCCCACAGGGGTGTGGGGAGTGAGCAAGTGGCTACTTGGTGCTTAGTTGCTAACCAGGGCTAAACCACGACATCATGTTAAAACTTTGCTAACACAATGGTCAGCCGTTACTTTGCTTTTGTGGTTGGCTCAAAAAATTTTATGAGCACTTTCACAAAAATGTATTTTCAGGTCACCCACCACCACCACCGCCCCCCAAAAAGGGAAAGTTTGAGCAACTGATAATAAATTCCAGTTAGCAATATAAGGTTCTAGAAGCTAAAATGTTACCCAAAGCATTCATTCAGTTTTAGCATCAAGATCCTTGACCCAGACTATAAATTGTATTTCAAACAAGCAATGATTATTTTATAGTGATTTCAAGCACCTTAGATAAAATAATAATTTTCACAGGAACACAGCTCTTTAAAATAAGTAGTATTTGTTTCTGGTAACAAAGTGTTTTTTCTCTTCTGTCTACAAAAAGCATTGTCATGACTTACTCACTTGATTCATAACGCTGTTTCTCTGATTGCATTTGTGGATTATAACGACAGCCATCCTGCAGTGCTACAGTTTGTAAACCACAAAGAAAGTAGTAAACAAGTGATTTATTGCTACATGTTTTAATCTTCCATTAGGTAACCTCTTTACACCAACAAAACTGTACTACCACCTTAGCATCAGATATATAGTCATCACCACCAAAAATCTGGCTCGATATAGCCTTTTCTGTCCCTTGCCCACCATTTTCTTTATCTGTAATTCAGCAGAAGACACTCAGCTATCTTCTAGGAAGCAGCAATAGCCCCTCTATTTAAAATGGGAATTATCACCAGAACTTAAACCCCAAGCACCTTAGAAGTCAGTCACAGAGCAATGCCCATGCAGAGAAAAATCAGTGTTTCTTTCCTCACCTCCTTGGTGATCTCTTTTACATATTACCCTGATACATTCCAAATCACTGTTAGAATTGCTGGAATCTTGTGTTTGCACACAATCTCACAAAATTTAAGATTACAAAATTTACTATCATTGTCAACCCAGGCCAACTCATAAGGAACAGTTTTATAGGTCTAGTACGTGAGGGATTATACCTAAAGCAACCCAAAAGAAATACCTCCAGAATTCAACACACTGCTTTATAACCTTTGTGTCAATGTGTTTATTTAAAATTGACTTAATATGTGTTGCAAGTAGGAACTTTTCAGACAGTATAGCCAGGATTTTACTGAGGCTTACATCCTGCATGTACTGCATAATTTTAATTTAAAACTTACCAATTTTAGATCCAAGATGACCAAATTATGTTCTCAAAACATACACTAATGTAACAGATACTACAGGTTGGTGGAATAGTATTTGCAGCTCAAAATGGGTAAATTGAACCTCCAAAACGAATACCAGTATACTCCAAAAAAGAACTGCCAAAAGGCTGAAAATATTTTAAAAACTGTTAACCACTTTTGCCTTTCAAAAAATGGTGGAACCTAGACAAATAATTACAACAGTCAAGTTGTAACAAAACTAGGTTTTCTTTTTAAAATCTAAAAATAACAACTGAGCTGTTCAAAGCTAAATATTAATCGCAAATAAAAAGGACTTACCTTCCTGTCTGTTATTTTTCCTTTTTAGCCATTTTTCCACAGTTTCCGCACTTACACTTTCCAACACAAACTCATCCAGTACCTGGGGGTGAAGAGAAAGATAGGCCTTCACTTTTTCATCCGTTAAACCTGAAAGAGAGAATATTAATTGATTACATTATTGGTATGAAATTCCTCTTATGAAACAATACCTAGACGCCAGCAACAATCAATATTCTTTTGTTTAACACACTAATTGAATACATGCCTATTTAAATTGTCTTCTCCCAGACAGAACAATATCCAGTCAAAAAAAATGAGCTGTCAGAGAAAAAATAGTAGAAGCAAAACATATCTGTGCAAAATACTGCATACAAAAAGTCCGCTACAGAAGTACATATAAACGTTACCTGAGAGAAATGGCCAGGAAGGAGTTTATGACTATGATTACGATTCTTAAATTACTTATTTCCAAGCTATGCAAGATGATATATTGATAAAGAAACAGGGTGGAAGGAGATAGAAGAAAGTAAACTAGTATTTCTCATACAGCATAAAATTCAGTACTCTCACTGCAAGTAGCAGTAGAAGTAACAAAAACTACTATGTAACACCACAATCAAGGCCAATTTTTAAATACTGGAGCTACTTAAGTAACTCTAGAAATATAAATTGCTTTCACATGCATGCTTCGATTGCCTTAGTAATTCAGTTATCAAAATAAAAGTAATAGTAGATAAAAGGCCTTTACAATATCTGCAACAAAAAGAAAATTCCAGTACACATTTCAGAAAAAGAAGTAAAATTCAGAATCTCAGATCCCTGACACAATCATAAATAAATTCCCAAATTCATAAAATTACAATCTGATAATACTCTTCACAAATCCCGCAAACAAAACCACTGGCCGCAGGGAGGTGAAACCAAGAGTGCCTAGGCTTTCCAAGGAAGGGCAGGAAAGAAGCACACCTGTCCCAAGGGACTAAGCTCCAGGCCGCCACAAAGGGAGCAGGCACCCCGAGGACAAAAGCCTTAATAAGATCTGAGGGGAAGAGGAGTAAAAACTGCTGTAATGACTCTAAATATGCCTTCTCCTCTTGTGTTGTGAGTATATAAACATAACTGTAAATTCTCCACAGAAAGTAGCCTAGGTTCAGCAGAAGAGAAACTCCCCTCCAAACAACACTGACCTCTTTTGGAGAGTATCTGTGCTATAAAATAAGATTAATTTTCCTATTTTATGCTTCGCACAGTATCAGAACATGCTGAAAACAGCTATAGTGTAATTTAAATGCTAGTCAACGACTGTAACCTGTACAATAGCTTGCAAACGTTTACTATGAAAGTCTTCAGGAAGCAATACCAGAATACAAGCCAACAACTCCCGACTGCAGAGAGCCAACCACACATGCCACTCTCCCCACACCAACCGCACCACATCAGCCCTCCCCAGCCCAAACCTTGTTTAAAATACCCTTTCTCTTAATCCACTTAAGCAGATCTGGTTCACTTGAATTAAGAGAGCTAAGTGAGCATCCTGATTTTCATTAGTAAAGAAGAAAAGATTATTCCTAAATCAGTAAAAGCATGTAGTGGTTTTGTGTGGCAATGCTGGGGGGAGTGGCGGGGGGTGGGTGGTGCCACAGGGGTGGCTTCTGTGAGAAGCTCCCAGAAGCTTCCCCTGTGTCTGACAGAGCCAATGCCAGCTGGCTCCAAGACAGACCAGCTGATGGTCAAGACCAAGCACATCAGGGATGGTGGTAGCGCCTCTGGTATAACATACTAAAGAATGGGGAACAAAAAACTGCACAGCTGCAGCCAGAGAGAGGAGTGAGACTATGTGAGTGGAACAACTCTGCAGATACCAAGGTTGGTGAAGAAGGAGGGGAGGAGGTGCTCCAGGTGCCAGAGCAGAAATTCCTCTGCAGCCAGTGGGGAAGACCCTGGTGAGGCAGGCTGTCCCCCTGCAGCCCACAGAGGTTAACAGTGGAGCAGATATCCACCTGCAGCCTGTGGAGGACCCCATGCCACAGCAACTGGATGCCCAAAGGAGACTGTGACCCCCGTGAGAAGCACATGCTGGAGCAGGCTCCTGGCAGGACCTGTGAACCCATGGAGAGAGGACCCCACGCTGGAGCAGGTTTGCTGGCAGGATTTGTGACCCTGTGGGGGACCCACGCTGGAACAGTCTGTTCCTGAAGGACTGCACCCCTTGGGAGGGACCCACGCTGGAGCAGTTTGTGAATAACTGTAGCCCGGGGGAAGGACTCACATTAGAGAAGTTCACAAAGAACTGTCTCCTGTGGGATGGATCCCACACTGGAGCTGGGGGAAAATGTGAGTCCTCCCCCTGAGGAAGAAGGAACGGCAGAGACAACGTGATAGACTGACCACAACCCCCACTCCCTGTCCCCCTGCACCGCTGGGTGGGAAGAGATAGAGAAACTGGGAGTTAAATTAAGCCCAGGAAGAAGGGAGGGGTGGTGGAAGGTGTTTTTAAGATTTGGTTTTATTTCTCATTACCCTCCTCTGACTTGACTGGTAATAAATTAAGCTAATATCCCTAAGTTGAGTCTCTCTTGCCAGTGATGGTAATTGGTGAGTGATCTCTCCCTGTCCTTAACTCAACCCTTGAGCCTTCCACTATATTTTCTCTTCCCTGCCCAGTTGAGGAGGGGCAGTGATAGAGCAGCTTTGGTGGGCACCTGGCATTCAGCCAGGGTCTGCCCACCAGAGCAGAAGATGATCAGCAGAGGGGGGGAAAACGAACAAAACCCCACTACTTTGTTTAACCTTAGGTGATAGTTTGTAATTTAGAACATAATGCATCTATAAAGAAGTACATGTGCCACATGAATGAAAAGATTTTTCAGCCAATACAGGTATCACCTCACATACTTAAAAATCAGACTAATTGATATCATTTTGCAATTTTCTCAACTAAGAAAAATGTAATACCTTGAAAAAGTAAGTCTTCCTAATTTCATAGTAATAGAATTTGAAAATTAAACGTGTTTGGAGAATCATTCATAAAGCCTATAGAGTTTTGAGGATTTACCAGAGTTAACCATCAGAAAGTCATCAAAATTTATCTGCCTTTTAAGTTCTGGATGAAAAATGATCAATATAGGTTTGTCACAAAATGCCTGCTACTTCCAGGTTGTCTTCAGACTGCAAACAAACACTTTTTGCTTCTAATAAGAAACTAGGAACAGAAAAGCTTGTAAAATTAGCAACTCAAATTCTACAAGGGTTGATTTGTGTTTTCAGTGTAAATAACCCTAACTTTCTTATGCATGCAGTATACATTCCCTGACGTCCATCGAAATGCTTCTTCAATTCAAACCTTTATGGGTTGTGTTTTTTGTAACATACACATCAAAATTCAATAAAATGTCAACTTGAAATAAGACCTTAGTCTACGTGTCGGGAGTTTAATTTCCATTCCAGATATCCTGCAATTTCAGCAACCTGAGGGTGCTTATACGGAGAAGTGATTCACGGAGCTGATATAAGAAAACATACAACAGTCTTTAAATTACCCTCCTTTATTTCACTAAAGGCATCTGTGCAGATGTGCTTACATTTGTAGATGGGAGCAAGCATAACAGGATTTAAAACTACATTTGCAGAGTTAAAAAGGAGTAACTTAAATCTAGTTTCTACATAGATTAAAGCAGATGTATTCATCCTCCTAATTGTTAATCTACTGTGTCAAAAAACACATGCTACAACCATACACACAAAACCCACAACCAAAACTAGCAAGAACACATTGTAACTTCACAAAATTTAACATTAAGAAAATGTAATTAGTAGAAAGTAGCCTTAAGGAAGCAGCTTAAACATTCTGTGTTTTATTTACATTAGGGCAAAAAAAAAGTTGTAAAGAAGCTTGAATGTAAAAGTGTTTTGCACCTGTGCATAACAATTATTTAATGGCATATATAAAGCCTACATTGTAACATGTACATAAGAATAAGATTTTTTTACTTAAGAATATGCATAGGTTCTACTATTTCCACAGCATACCCTACACAACATGGAGCTTCCCATCACTTCCAGTGATACCAGGACTTCTCTCATTCTTGTTCATCAACACTTGTGTGGAGCATAAAGTATACACATCAACAGTAACTGTATTTATTTATAATATTTATATAAACTGATGTAACAGTGTACTCTACCACATCAACAATAACTCTGTTTTTCCACTTTGCATATGCCTGAGGCTTGAGCTGTTCATCTAATTTGGCATAGCTCATGCCAGTCTATCAAAATTTTGGTTTTGTGGTTGGGAGTTGGTTTGTTTTGGTGGTGGTGTTTGTGGGATTTTTTTAAATAACTCCTTGGCTTTCAATGGAGCATGTATAAAAGTGGGGGTTTTGTTTTGTTTTTCCCTTCACAAACTACAAGAAAGAGTTTCTTTTCACTGAAATTAAGAGCAGAAACATACATAGTTGAAGAGAGAATTGTGGGTGGATTTCTTCCCTTTCTTATTTTAGTGAACTAACTATAGAAAATACAAATATTGCTACCAAATATCACAGTCCAGTAATTTCAACATAAAGCAGAAAGCCAAATGTTTGTGATAGACCGGTTCAACAAATAACTATCTTTTCAGAGGTCAATACTTAAAAAACAGGCTTCATTTCCTTATGGGAAAAGAATAAATAAAGCTTTACCTGAAGATAATTTAGCAAGTTTAGCAGAGTTATTTAAAGTGGAACAGTTATTCACATGTATTCTAAACCACTACAAGAAACTATCTGTATTTATTTATTTATTTCAGCACTGTACCAGGACTAGATAATTCGGGCTTCAAAAGCGTAACTAGGACTTTGACTGGTTTTGTTAGAATTCATACTAAAAGCCAAACGAAAACAAAAACCCCAACACCACCACCTTCTAATATACCTGTACTTCTGTGTCCCATACAAAGTCAGTGTGAGTATTGCAGGTTGCTTGATTTACTGATTGCCTGGCCTGCTCAAGTCTTGATTCCCCTTTTCATCTACCAGTAAAGCTTTCATTTCAACAACTCCAACATTTCATTAGTGACAACATCAGGTAGAACTCTAAAAGAGATCAAAGATGATCAGGGGACTGGAGCATCTCCCTTATGAGGAAAGGCCTGAGAGACCTGGGTTTGTTCAGCCTGGACAAGAGAAGAGTGAGGGGGGATCTTATCAATGTTTATCAGTATCTGAAGGGTACGTGTCAGGAGGGTGGGACTGGACTCTTCTCAGTGGTGTCCGATGACAGGGCAAGGGGCAATGGGCACAAGTTGGAACACAGGAAGTTCCACCTGAATATGAGGAGAAACTCCTTTCCTGTGAGGGTGCCAGAGCAGTGGCACAGGCTGCCCAGAGAGGTTGTGGAGTCTCCTTCCCTGGAGACATTCAAACCCCGCCTGGACGCGGTCCTGTGCCCCCTGCTCGAGGTGTGCCTGCTCACGCAGGGGGTTGGACAAGATGATCTCCAGAGGTCCCTTCCAACCCGTACTGTTCTGTGATTCTGTGAAATGTATATTTGAATGACCAATAAAGAATAAGGCATAACAGTAGACAGAGCTTATGGAATAAGAAGATTCATGTAATAAATGCGTTTATATTCACCCTGTTGGTTACCACAACCCTCATAATGTCTATGTTAGGGTTTAGACAGAAACTGTAAACACTGTCACAGTCTTATATGCTGCTGTCCTCTTAAGATGCCAGTGAAATACTCTTTGGAAAAAAAACTGTATATCAACACTTAAAAAAAAAGGTATAAAACACTGTTATTCTAACTTAAGGGAGAAACTGCTTTTTGAGCAAATGTGACAAAGTATACAAAACTCACTTTACTGGTTTAAATTGCAATGGTACTGCAAGGCAACATTGTAGGCTTGTCCAGGCCAGTAAACTGAATATGTCAAGGGCTGTTCACTGACCTGAAACCAAGCGGCTTATTACTTCCTCCACCCTTAATATTAGGCTCTCTTGACCTCCAGAAAACTGGAATAGGAATACAGGCTGATTGCCTGCTGGGAAAAATCCTATCCTGACCCTACTCCAGAGCAACGCCCGGGACCTGCCTGGGACACCACTAGCTTTGGCCAATGCACTGCCAAGAACCATCCTAACAATGTAACAGCATAGACAAAAAAAATTCAGTACATAAGAAAGCTCCTTTGCACTGTTTGTTTACCCTCCCAGATATAGCATAGCTGGATTCAAAAATAAACTAAGAAACAAGACCTCCTTCAAACATCAAGTATCTGTAATTACTCCTTGCCTTTGAGCCAATCTCCAACAGCCTTTCTTTTTAAAAATAAAAAAAAAATCCAAAAATTACTTGAAAATTATATTTTTGCTTTCAGCTTTTTATGCTGCCTAAAATATTTAAAACCTTTCTTAGACATTAGATAACCTGTGTAGTATTGAATCAATTAATGGCTCCACTCTCTGATTCTTAATCCATGCCGTGCTGCGCTCTCCTCTGAGAATAGCTTCACTGAGCTCAGTATAAAGCAGAACTGACTGTGAATGAGCTGAAAGAATTGAAGCCTAGAGCTATGTTTAAAACTCTGCTCCATTTAGCAACATGAGTCAGTCACATCATTAGTGATTCTTGTAATTTTTTTCATTAGCGTTATGATAGTTGATCTTTTTCTAAAACCACTAACTCCATCAAATCTCATGATTAGGCAATAATTTTTTTCACCTAAAATTTCTGGTTCCCAGGCTGGGGGGCATGTGGGGAGGCAGGGGAGAATGGACAAAAATTTTTGATGAGCCAGCCTAATACTTATTGAAGCTCAGCATTTTATCCTAGAACAGCTACACTGAAAGACTGCAGTCATTGCTTTTCTCAAAACCCTTGCAACAATGTTTGCTGCATATGACATACCCTTTGCCCAGTTAGACAGGATCAAATGCTTTGAAAACACATTGTGAGGGTATACATTGGTCCATATAAGAAATTGGATGGATGTTACGTATCAGGAAAGCTTTTATTAATAAAGGTAAAAGGAAATAACTATAAGTGTTGTATATGATGCAACTATTAACATTTAAAACAAAATTTAAAAAAGAAAAATGAAACCAAACCAAAAAAAACCTCACACATTGGCTTGTTTGGTTTAATAAACAATTCTTCCCTGAAACATGAGAGGCACGGAGTCTCAGCAAATATGGGCAAAGTCGTAGTTTATCCAAGTAAGTAACAATCTATTGTGCCACAGAAAATCTACAAGCCAAGAAAAAAAAAAGTAAAAAAAAAATGATGATACACACTTTCCAGATGAAGTATTATCTTAAACAGAAAACAGTATTACCTCTACTACAAGTAAAAAAAATGTATAATATTAAAATAAATCTTCTCATCTGGAATATCAAAATGATGGAGAGAGACGTATAACACTTCCTCAAAATCAGCACTTGAAAATAAATATCATACATGCACAAAAAAATCCCCAGAAGCCTTAAAAATATCTGAAAGTAATCCGGAAGAGCTGATCTGAAGACAACTTTGCCTGTGTTCTCCTTTATTTAAAGCTGTCTTGCCCCATCTCTTTCTTACACAAAGATCACGTCTCTGTATCTTTCTACAGAACCTTATAAATTATATTTGTGGTTATTCTCAAAAGCATTCAAGGCATGTGTGTACATTGCTTCATTTGGATTAAACGTTAATCCCATTAAATCAATCCCTTCTTTGTTCGAAGCATCAGGACTCAAAAACACAGGCACAGTCAGTTTTGGAATATCCTTTTCAAGTCAGACTTTTTATCTTAATCCATTTAAGTATACAGGAATGTAATGCAACCGAGTGCCCAAACTCTGTGAAAACTGACATTACTGGTCTGGCAAAAAGTATAATCACTAACAAGAAGCAATCCAAATGGTCAAACCTCTTTCATTTCTCTTTTCTTGAAAAATTAATTCACAAACCCATCTGTGAGCAGCTCCATTCACCTTTTTTGCCCCTCCTCCTCCAACTCCCGTCTGCAGTGCTAGAAGAAAAACAATACACAGCTCCGGCATTCACAGTATTAGCAGTGAAAAACAATAATGTGGTATACAAAAAGACTACACTGTCGATTTTGGTACTTAAAAAGAGCATCCGTTTGTTTCACATATAATAAATTTTATTATTAAGCATTTCAAATCTTCATATAAAGATGAATGCTTAATTATGTCAGTCTCCAGCCACTACATAAACCTGCAAGCTCTGTATACATTTAGATCACAGTTTCACCCACAGACAAGTGCAGTCACTCATGCAGTGGCTACAGCAGCCAGCAGTATGTGATACATTTCAGCCAGGACACCAGCAGCACTGCTTCAGTTTTAGAGAGCAAAAATAAAGACCAGCTCAACCAAACAGAACTGGAATGCATTTATACAGAAAGAGTATCAATAACCACCTCATCCTATATCCTGTAATTCAAATCCCTTATTCCTGATGAAAAAGCCATGGATGTATCTTTGCATCTGAAGATGCCAGATGCTGAGCAATGCGGGGACATAAGCACCTTTAGTTTCCACCAACTTCCACGGCGTTTTTTTCTGGTATTACCAGCATCTTGCAAGCTTGAGCCCTAGATATCTACAGATACTCAGCTGGTTATGTGTCCCAAAATCTAGCACTCAAGAACTGCACAGTACTGTCAGCTTTGAGCACTGTTTCAATACTAAGTTAAAAAGCAAAAAAACATGTAAGTGTTTATGAAAGCAGTTTTCATCAGCTAGAGGTAAAAGGCCTATAATATTTCCATAGGAATAATACATATGCTTAATGGGATGAATGAGTGTTCCTAATTTGAATAACCATTTTTCATAGAGTATCAATACACACTTCAAATTGTCTGAATGGCATAATCCTGCACAGCACGTATAGTGTTACGCTGTAATACCATCCATTATTTGATGTATGGGGCTTTTTAAAACTCTGAATGTTACTTTCCTGGTTTGAGAACAGCTTCTCTCCAGTTCTAATTAGCACTTTGGAGTAACTCTGAGGGGTCTGTAACAAGCTTTATTCTTCCAGGTGCACGATGGGACCAAATTTTGGGATTTAATTAACACTCAGCAAAAAGCTAACAAAAGGAATACAGAAATGCTCTAGGAGTTGCAAATTGTAATCAATTTCATTTCAAATCTTTGCTTGAGGACAAAGCTATGTATGATCTTAAGGTTACTGATAAAACTAATTATCAAAATACTCAAAAATAATGCATCATACTAAAGCAAGCAAAAACGTATTTGTAAACATATAAGGAACTTCTCAGTATGACTTATAATTATTTGCTCTTTTTTTATTCTCTTGTGCAGACACACAGCTGGGGTACCTTGTCTCCTGCCCAAAATATACCTGACCAGTAATACTCAATTTAAGAGTGACAAATACCAAATACAGTTCATTCGTAACTCATTATGAGGAATGCCAAGTCACTCAGGACTTGCACATATCTAATCCCTGGGAAGATCATGTGCAGCTGTAAATTGAACTACTTAAAATCTAACAATTATACAAGGTAAGAACGCATTAATCTCTTCTCTTGAATACAGGTGTTGGGAAAAGTTCTTGATTTATGAGTTCTCTGACAATACCTTCTGGCTGACGTAATGTCTTCCTCCCACCTGACACCTGATCCCTGAGCAGCTCTCTATTTGAGTAAACTTCTGGCTTCAGAGTAGTCTCATTGTCTTTATGACCAAAGTTTTCTTCTGATTTATTTCAAATGAACTCCCATGAATAAAGTTCTGTAAATCCCTTATAATATACTTCGATATAACCTTATAGTGCTGTTCCCTAAAATGCTACTTAACTTATTCCACAAACAAGATCCAGCATGATAAAACCTCCTTTGAAGGATACTACATGCCTGTGCCAAGTCTCTCTGTTATTTTACTAAATAGGATACAGAGACTGTTCTTCCTTTTGAAAGGAGCATCCCACTTCATCTTAGCACTTACATTAGTAGACGTGTTAGGACAGTTTCCCAAGGCACAGGACTCTTCTTAAATAACAACTACACATAGTCAAATAGCACACTAGTTACCAACAAGACTGGACACCTGAGTGTACTCTACTTTGGCAGTACTAAGACCATATCTGCAGCACCACAGATAAGGATTTGTCATTCTTTTTTAATCCCCTCCAACCTTACAGTCTTAGGAGGCTTAAAGAGAAATACAGTCAACATCCTTTACAAAATGAGACTGTACAAAACCCAGCGAAATCTGTCACTAAAAACCTCTATTATAAGAAGAAGCCTAACATGTCTGCATCCAGAAAGGTTTGACGGAAGAAAGATCTTCAAAAACAAACCATGCTAGTCCAACATTTTTCTAGACATAATGGCCAAACCAAAACATATAGAAAAATACAAGTTTGTTAGTTTAAATTATGTATTTCACAGATTCTGTAACTGTACTGGGCACAAGCCTGCTGAGTACATGAATAGAAAGCTTTGGAAAGGATGCAAGAGACAGGCCGCAAGGTGCTATTCTTACCTGATCTAAAGCTCAGCCATAATGTTTATGGGTTCATTTGTTTTAGGACAGACAGAAACTGCTGTCAAGATCCTGACCTACTGATTAAGACAAAGAGTGTTACCTGCTAGCTGTACATTTAGCCTAATAAACTGAAGGCTGAACTAGTGCGTATCTTTTAAAAAAAAAAGACATCTGATTTTAAATAAAATACTCAAGCTCTAGAAAAGTTTCCATGTTTTCCAGTTAACTTCTTCAGGTTACTAACAGGTACTAAATGGATGTACCTATTAAAAAAATAAAAATTAAATAAAATGCATTCTAATTCCAGTATTAACTTTTCTTATTTCAGCTTCCAGCAATTAAGGTGGGGTTTTTTATATTTTAACCATTAGCTTAAATTTTAGCTTTTCAGCATTAGAGATCGTCTCTTTGTTAAGGTACCACTAGTCTGAATGAGTAACATCTACGCTCTTTACAAAGCAGAATAGGATCACTCTTCTAAATTATAACACTGTATTCTTCCAGAATTTCACCATTCCAAAGAGATTTAACTCCAACTATTCATATGCACTATCTTAAGTTTCAGAAAAATCTCTAACCTAACTTAAGCACCTTGACCAAATTTCAATACTTGCAGCAAGAAAAGAAGTTTAAAAAAATAAAAGCTTTCCAAAAGTCTGAGAAAAATCAGGTTTTGTGACAGAGGTTCTGGCTTTAGCACTTGAATGTGAAAGAGCATAGCATAGCTTTTCCTCAACCCCACCAAAAGTGCTATAGCAGATGTTTTAGCAATAAAGTTGAAATACAAAAAGTGAGTAACACAATTAATCTTAAACTGCTTTTTTACCTTACCTTTGGTATTACTATAAAATATAGATACAAGATGCCTCTTGATAAAAAAAACACTTTGACTGACATTTAAAATAAAAAAACCCTATTTAATTCTTTTGTGGGAAAAGAAAGCCTACCTTCAGACTAATTAAGCACTGAAAGTAAAGCACTGACTCCATCAAACTGTCAGAAAAGTCAGAAACTCCAATTTACTTAAAACACCATAAAGGAAGAGAATTCTTTTCTTTATCTGCCATCCCTTTTTTTCAGCTGTATAAATGAACAGAAGGAAAGATGATTTTTCAGAGGTGCTATCTCTCCTCAATTTTATGGTGATAGATGCAATGATATCTCTGTGTCAGTAAAATATGGCCTAGGAAAAGCAGTATAATTTGAGATACTTAAATGAATATGCCACTGAAGTAAAAGAGGTTTGAAGTGATAATTAAATACTGTGTTATATACGCTTGTACATTACAGACAAGGACACATTGTGCAACCCTTACTTGCACTGGTGAACACTTATAGGAGTAGTCCTACTGACGTCAATAAGACTACTTACGTGGCTAAGAGCTCACTAACATGTGAAGAGTTGTGCAACAAAGTCCCAAACACGTTTCATTCCACACATTGTTTCAAGCTTTGTTCCTCAACCACAAGTTTTCCCTTGTAGTGTTAAGAATATTGTTTCATTAATGTTACCATTTGGAAAAATACATGGGAACACACAACTTCCTCAGTGGTATCTGACATTGCTAAATACTGAATTGGAAGCACACAAGAATCGCAGATTCACTGAGGCTGGCAGGCACCCCTAGAGATCGCCTAATCCATCCCCTGCTCAAGCAGGGTCAGCTACAGTGTCAGCTCAGGGTCCTGTCCTGTCGGCCTCCGAGTATCTCCAGATACTCAGATGAGGATGGAGGATGGAGACTCCACACCCTCTCTGGGCAGCCTGTGTTCAGTCTGTGTTCAGTCACCCTCACAGTGGAAAAAGTGTTTTCCTGTGTTCAGGTGGAAATTCCCATGCTTCAGTTTGTGCCTGTTACCTTTTGTCCTCTGGCTGGGTGCCAAGCCCACCTATTTTACTTACCCCCCCCCCAAATGTACTTATACACATAGATAAGATCCACAGAGTCTTCTTTTCTCCAGGCTGAACAGTACCAGTCCCAATCATCTTTATGGCCCTTCATTGGACTCACTCCACTATGTCCATGTCTCTCTTGTACTGGGGAGCACAGAGCTGGACCCAACACTCCAGATGTGTCTCACCAGGGCTGGGTAATGGGGCAGGATCACCCCTCTCGACCTGCTGGCAATGCTCTTCCTTGTGTAGCCCAGGATGCTGTTGGCCTTCTTTGCTGTGAGGGCACACTGCTTGTGCAGATTCAATAGAAAAGAATTATAGGACCCAATACTATAGGGATTCCTACTTCCTAGCAGGTGAAATAAATGGAAATACCTTCTACTGACTCAGATGTTGGCACAACAGAATAAAAAACAACATATGGGATTGGCTGCTTTTCCACAAGCTTTAAGTGGTGTGGCAACCCTCTGCTCACGCAATCTCATCTGGCAAAACA
>VZTV01084377.1:21690-60392 GCA_013400875.1 Anhinga rufa | reverse complement strand
ACTTCATGCAGACAAAAGGCGAGAGTATCTTTACCAACTTCAAGAATTTGTGGTGACTGATAACAGCAGGAACTGGAGGTTTCGTTACGAGCTGGCAGAGTATGTATTTTGTTAACTTCTGATCTTTAATCTACATGACTAACTTGGAAATAGATAATTACATTTGGAAGTTAGCACACCCTAATTAGAAGCTAAAAGATTACAGCCATTCTCTATTAAGGAGCTGAACTTAAAAGCCCATGGCTGTTGGGGTTTTGTTTGTTTGTTTGTTTGTTTTGGGGGGAAGGTGGTTGGCAAGTTGTGTTGTAATGAAGCATGACTGAAATTTAAGTGTCTGATTATACCAAAATAGAGATCTGGTTCGCTTGCAGCTTATGAAATATGGCAATATGCGATAGATACTGTTCAGTGAGGCTTCAGACTTTGCTCAGTTCTAGACTGCCTTGCAAAAATCAGTGAAATGTAGAAAAATCACTTCGTACATAATGTGTATGATAGAAAAAAACAGTTCTTAAAAAATTAGTTTATTCATTTGGTATTCCATATGAGTGGGTGTATAATGGAGATAGAGTAACATCCCATAATTCTTTTTATACAAGCCTTGTTGATATTTGGAGCACCCAAAGAATGTTCGTAGGCATAGTTTGCAGCTAAAAATCTGACCTTCGTGTTTATCTATCTCATCGCCTTGTTTGGGCTGTTGAAGACTTACTCTCCCTTTGTAGTTTGGCACAACAAACCAACTCTCACTCTGGTGCGAGAATGTTGTACAGGAGTTCCCTGACATCTAGTGGAGAGCTGCCACTTTGCGATTGGTTTGTGCACGGCTGCTGGTAATGTGTGGGCAGTGGTGCGGTGAGAAAGAGTTCTGTGCAGTTCTGAGGTAGAAACCCATTTTCTGAAATGTAGATTTCTACACAAAAGTAAATCTTTCATTTTTATGTTGCAAGAATGTACAGGATATTGGTCTGAAGTTGCAGAGAAACTTCTTGTTGTACCTCTGTTTGTTGCTTTTTATTATTTGGGATAATTTTGATTCATTGGTGCATCTAGTTTGGATAAAAGTTTCTCTTGGACTCCTTGGTGGATTAAAGCATGTACCACTTGAATATGTGTGTGCACTTTTTTAAAGTAAAGAGAACAGCAAACTGTTCAAGTGGTTTGTAATAACCCTGTTACTTTCAAGGCTCCAAATGATCTTTCCCTGTGTTTAACAGATGGTATAATTGGAGCAGGTTAGTGTTGCACTTGCTAGAGTTAATTAATTTCTTTGTGTTTCAGGCAGCTGATCCTGATACTGGAACTCTACAATCCCAATGATGTCTATGACTACTTAAGACATATTGCACTAACTCTGTGCTCCGATAAAGTTTCAGAAGTTCGGTGGATCTCCTTCAAACTGGTAGGGAATTTAGCTCACTTCCTGGCAGGAGAGGAGGAAAATGATCCTTCAGAGGGATACCTGAAATCGCTTTGCTTTCTTTCAGACAAGTAGGGTGAATACAGACATGTATTGATAAACACGGTGAACAATATGACAAAGAAGTGAAATGAAAACTTTATAAAATGTTTTGAGTTGTCATACTTCCACAGATACTAAAATATTTCTCTGTTGCTTGTATGTGAATGATAAATGTATTTTCAACTGGGTGAAAACCAGGATATAGAAGACTTGGGAGACCTTCCCCCAGATCTGAGAGAAGAAAATGAAAGTTACTGATATTTCCTCAAAGTTGTTTTAATTTGTTATGAACTTCATTATAATGCCGTCATCACATAATGTCCCAAATGAGTAGAAAGATACCTTCAATTACTTTTTCTTCATGGCACCGTGGAAAGGGGCATTATTTTAATGGTTGTTTTAATTTCTTGTAGTTTTTTTTTTGTTTCATCTGAACAAACAGCTTTTTTTTTTTAAAGCTTATGCTTTCTTTTCTCCACAATAAGCACAGTAACTTATTAAATCTTGCAACCATGGCTGACTTACACTGAATACAGTTTTTGGTGTCCATTTGTAGGATTCAGTTCAAAGCGATGTTTTTTTAACTTATGGGCTACAAGTTAAGTCTCATCTCTTCTTCCCCCACCTCCTTTTCCCCTTCCCCCTTCCTTTGCTTCCCAGGTTGTAGCAATACTGCAGAAGTTCTACGCAAACAATGCAAATGCACTGGGATTAAATTTCATTAATGAACTTGTCGTGCGGTTTCGCCACTGCTCCAAGTGGGTTGGAAGACAAGCTTTTGCCTTCATTTGTCAGGTTGGAATGTTCCCTCTGTGTATTTCTGTGTATGTTTAATTTGGAGCCAGTTTGAGGCTTTTCAGCAATGTGGGCAAAACTGAAATTCAGAGTCAATTTTTTTGTCATTCTTTGGGTTCTGTGTTTCTGTGGCTTGACAAAAGGCAGTGGCAGAGTTGGTCTGGTCTAGCACGTGGCTGTCCAGTTTCAAAGCTGTGGTCCTTGTTTTGTTCTGTGCCTCCAGCTGAGGTGATCCTTGTACTGTCTGCTATCCCAGTAGCAAAGTCAAGATTTAAGTCCTAAACTGAGATGCATTTTGTAATACTTGACATGCTAGATTGAAGGTTCATGAGTTCTTCAAACTACCAATGGGTGCTAGATGCCAGGAACTATTTCCCTCTTTGTTTGTTTTCCCTTACCTACCCCCTTCCAAACCAAAAATACTTACTTCACTAGTAACAAGGAGCAGGGGTTGAATGTTGAAAGGCAAAAGGATGATGACAGGCAAGAGGAGAGCAGTATTTCCTAAAATATAGTTGAAAGAAGGTCATCTGCTCTTGTTGGGTCATCTTCAGATGAACTTTAGAATGGCAAGACACATTTTCATAACAGTATTTCAAGGGTTGTACTTATTTCACCAACATGGGGTGTATTTATTTGGAGTTAAACAGTGACTTTTTTTTTTAATAGACAGGCCAAATTAAGGACAAGATGGAAAGGAATGGCAAATAGTGTATTTTTAACATAAATCTTGCTTTCTCATCTTCTGTGCTTATCCTGTAGGCTGTAGTAGAAGAAGAATGTATGCCTGTCGACCAATTTGTTGAACACTTGCTCCCCAGCCTTTTAAGTCTTGCTTCAGATCCTGTGCCAAACGTAAGGGTTCTGCTCGCCAAGGCTCTAAGGCAGACCTTACTAGAGAAAGGTGTGGTCATTAATTTCCTTTGAAAGAACGAAAGCCTCATGCATGCTCTCTTTCCTCTGCCAGCGCAGTTCTCTATAAAGGGGCTCAATGGTAAAAGGCTGCTTGGGGCTGAAAACGGAATTATGCGTTGTAAACTGGGATACTGCATTTAAACTCTGATTTGGGAATATAGATTGAGGAATGTATGTTGTAGGGGCTTTTCTGTCTCGGAATCTTCGATCATAGTCCCTAAAGGGCCTGAAATGGGCATCGAGGGTCTGACAGATAAATGTTACGTCATCCACTAGAGGGCAGTTACGTCCTTGTTCATAGCAAGGAATGCTGTGCAGGGTTATCTCTGGGATCCGCCGTGGGTACGGCACACGCGTTTTCCTTAAACATCACATCAGATTATCTTGCTATATTTCAAACCTTTATGTTAATGAAGTAGTTGTCTTTGGGGTCCTTCAGACGAAGCGTCGCACCTTTTTTTTTTTGTAATTTTGTGTGCTGCTACAATTTCCTGTATTACAGTTCCTTAAAAACCCAAACATTAGCTGATCTCTAGTTATTCAAAGGAAGATGCAGAGAAATCTCCTCTCCTATCTTGTTTCAGAATAAAGTATGGAGAGTGTTTTGTAAAACACTGCACAGTAGCAGCTTCCTGAGCTTGCTTTTACTTGTTGATACATTTCTGTTTAGGGCTCAGCAAAAAGAGTTTATCTTAGAAATTCTTAGTACCTAATAAGATGAGTAGGAAGCAGCATATTTCTCTTTCTCTGTCAGCTTCCTTAGCTTGCTATGGTTTCTCTAAGGAGCCTATAAATCGGATGAGCTACCCTAGATGTTTTTGGCATCGTCTGTATTTCTGCACTACTTATGCCCTAGGTTTTATTCTTTTGGCTTTGATTAAAATTGTCTTTTTCTCCCCTTATTCTAGCTTATTTTAAAAACGTTGGCAATCCTCATCTAGAAGCCGCAGAAGAGACCATTCTAGCCCTGCAGTCTGACAGAGATCAAGATGTGTCTTTCTTTGCCACCATAAAACTAAAACAGGGTAACATGGACAATACTACCATCGAAAAACAAAACTAATGTGTTCTCCTGTGGTAAAGGCTGAACATTGAAATGGTTATTCACCTTACGGTCGCGGTTACTGTAATTAATGTGGGCAAAAAAGAAGGTTTTTGTTACCTACTTGAGCTGGAAAGGGTCTGCTGAGAAATGTTATGATGTTCATTTCATGACCACCCTTCATCTACAGCTGTGTTTTTGTTTGATACGCATGAGTAATTCCTTTTGGTTTTTTTTTCTTTGCAAATGTGGGTGATAACTCTGATCTCGCCTGCAGTTAAGAATCCTATGTGAAGTCTTACACCATCCACAGTGTTTCAGTGTAACTGGAATCCGTATTTCATTTTTTAACAAAACATTTCCAGTAGTAGAGCAGTCTGCCGTAGCTTAAAATGGTTTCTAAATCTTAAAACCTGATTATAGCGAACTTACATGAAGATATTATTTCCTCACTTTTATTGTAGTTTTTGTATTTTTTTCAAGTATTAATTTTTAACTGAAAAAAGTGTATATATGTGAATAGTTTTGAATTTTAACAAAAAACAGTGAAGAACTGAATTCTGTATCAGTGGAAAAAAGCTCAAAAATCATTTTGCTTTATAAAGCAGTTACTCTACTAGAATTAAGGCATGGTTCATTTTTACTTACTAGGATATTTTTCAAAGCGCAGAGAGCTCAAGATTCTTTGTATATTGTGACTCTTCTATTAATTTGCTGTTTCTGAGCTATGCCCTTGCAGGTGTCAAGGTGTCTGTTCTCGTTTCTGCAGGCTCTGGTAGTGGTAGGTAGACTGTAAATTTCCCAAACTGAAAATTTACTCGCTCTGCCCTAGCAGAGTTCACTGCATTTAAGGGATTCAGCTCCTGCCACATGTGCTGTATCTGTAGAAGGGTATTACAGAATTTCACAGACTTAAGTTTTTTTGTTTTACATACACACCTCATTTTTAAAACACCTTTTAACTGGTCCAGCATTCAAATCCCAAACAGCCCGCTACTTTGTTCCTAAACAACGAAGGAACAATTTCTAAATTCCGAAAAGCCCCAAATACTGTTATTTGGTTTTATGTTTGGGGGAAAGGTGGTGACGGTGGTTTGCTCTATAACTTCTGATGATTGTGTGGTAAGGTTGGGGCAAAGAACAAATGAAGGTTACCGAGATCCTTAAGCTTAAGTAGGATGTCTTCTGTGTATTTAAACAGGTGTTTTGGAAGAAAGGAAGAATATACAGGTAGAACACGGTTCTGTTAATAAAGCCAGATAGCTTCTGACCAGTTTGAAAAATTATAAAGCTAGTATTTTTTTTGGTGGATCCTGTCTTCTGTTGTGTCCCAAATCTGCAGGTAGTGTGGGGCCTGGAAAATAAATGGTCTTACTTTTTTAGATTGTGGATTGCAACTCTGTTCAGAAACTAATGCTTAAATACTAAAGAAATGGGTTCATGTAATAAGTTATTTTCTCTCTGTGAGCATAGTCCTTTATCATAGACAAACCTGTGTAAATATTCCCCTTTATTTCGCTATTATACTAGTAAGTAGTTCACATGGGTGAAGGTTTTCACAGAAATTGCTTTTTTCTCTTTTGCTTTGTTTTAAAACTGGCCTGACTGCAATACACCAAGTAGGTTCCTCAGCTGGGTTCTGTATTTTTTGGAGGGCTCAGTTTTGTATAAGTTTGTTTAACTAGTCTTGTATTATAATATGTACAGTATTTGTAACAGATCGTTTTCTTGTGGGATCACGAAATGCTTTTTGCAGGCAGAAATATACCACTGCTATCACTGCTATTATAGCAAACAGTATAAACTCTGTAATGTTCTACATTAATTTTTTTACAATTTTTTTTATAATTTAAAACAAATGATTCTTCAGTACAGACTTTTTATGATTGCAGTTTCTTAACAAGATGACCTCCCAAGTTAATTTTTTCTAGTTCTAATATCTTTTTCTAATGCTGGCATTATACTGGTATTTTCTAACAGTTCAAATTTTCTAAGGCCTTTCTGACAAGGTTTTACTTCTGTTTTTTATTATGAGTTCATTAAATTTCTCGGCACTGAACAAGGTTTTTTTTAAGTGTGTTTATATGTAAGTATGTTTGAAATGTACTGTATATAAATTAAATACTTTGAACATTAACCCAACCCAGGTTTCTGTCTGTCAGATAATCTTAAATAGTTACCTGTACTTGCAATAATCCACTGGAAAACATAAGCTTCCCGATGTTTTAGCATGTTTGGTTAGTGTTCACCAAGAGTTTTTCATATGTGTACACAGGAAGCCACCAGCTACAAAGGTTCACTAAAAGGCTAAACGAAGTTCTTTGGTTTTAACAATATTTTGGTACCTCCCTGGCTCCAGAAGTCATGTCTGTTTTAAAAGATATGATTTCAGTAGAGCATTTAAAATGCTACAGTTGCATGCGCTACTGGGGGAAATCATGGTTTTTGGGATGGTTTTTTTTGTAGGCAATGTGCAGGTCTATTAAACAGATTAACCCTCTACAAGGTTTGTCTTTTTGTTTTAGCTTTAAACTAGAAATTATTTCAGCATGACTAAAGACCACACTTTACGTCTTGTACTAGACAGATGTATGCAATGATGAGTAGAGCGGAGTGTTCACGTACAATTCTCTGGGTTGTTTAAATTATGCAAAAATATGTATTTTTAAAAGCCAGCCGGAGCCAAGTTAGGTAGGTGATCCACTTTCACAACAGCGGTTAAGAATATCACTTTGAAACACTTCTGGCTAAGGAACATGAAAATAATGTTAGTGGGTGCAATATTGCTTGGATGCTGCCGGTGATCGTCAAGCACTTGTAATCCAAAGCATGTTAGTCGTGTTGCTTAGAACTCGGACTCGCTGGAATCGCATCGGTGCGGATGCCGCCCGCGGGGCGGTTCTGTCTGTGCACGGTGCTGTGGGGACACTCTGGAAGTGTCATGCCTTTGTCAGAATAGAGAATCTATGTAACTTTGTATTTATCTCAATAAATCCTGTGACTGTTTTATAAACCAGCTTGTGGTAACTGACTTCTGTCATGAGCGGGATGGGAATGTACTTTTGGATAATGAAGCATCTCCTGAGCGTGAACATCGTTGTCATCTGTCAAACCAGGGTGGAGTGTGGAATTCATCATCCTGCATAGCAGAAAATCCATTAGATGTCCAGAGATTTGAAGTAGCCCTTCCTGCCCTTTTTCCTTGAAGCGAGTGTGCCAAAAGTGCTTCGAAACTAAAATCGTTCTGTCAGACCTGAAACTCTTAACATGATGTGTTTTAAATGAGGAGAACTTGTGTGTGCTGGGCGAGACTGGCACTCGGATCATTAACTTAAATCCTTCCCTCTCCAATCTTCAGCCTGGAAGGGCATTCCGGCCTGTTTTCAGCGTGGTGTTGCTGACAGGCATCCTGCCTTAATGAGCTCTGTGTAGCTGTTAGGCCTTGGGGTGTGGGGATGCACAGTCGACATCTGGCTGGTTGGTTCTGCTTCTAATCTCAGGAGTCTTCTGTACCTTCTGCTGCTGCAATCAGCCTCTTGGCTGTTTCAGACACTCCCTGGCTGCTCCATCCTCAGCTCCAAAACTTCTGCCGACTGCTGCAAAAGAATATCTGACCTCCCCTCTTTCTTCTCTGCGGGACTTTAGCTGAAGCAAAAGTGAGGAAACAGCCCCCTGCACCCCCTGCTGAAGCCTACCCACCCGCCTTGACTTAGGGCACAAGACCCCTTTGTAGTAAACTGGAAACACAAATTAAACAGCTGTATGCTTTATTACACGTTAGACTGAATGTCTAGATTGGGATCTAGACTTTAACAAGGAAAACGGGAACATAAAATATGGGCAGCTTTGGGTGTTTACCCAAGTTACTGCTTTGTTTCTCTACCGCTTGTCCTCAAGTACATTTATGTCGCCCCAGTGACGACCAAAAGATGGGCGGGAACAAAAGTCTTCCTGTAATCACTCTGGTGCCTTGCTTTCCGCGGTGGTCTCTGAGTTCAGATGGGCTGTCGGGTCACACATGCAGCCTGTACTTGTGTGATGTCAGTTCATGCTGCTTGGATACTGTAATGTGTCTGTGATAGACGGGGGCCCGTCTATGTGGAGGGCTTTGATGGTGCGAGGGGAATATCTAGGGGAGGAAGGAATTACTACCAGATCCAGACCCCTGTCCTTGCAACGATACCAAGGTTTCTCTAAGAGATGAACCTTGCGAGAGTCTCCTGGTCAGGAACCCCTTCATCGCCATGCCTTCCTGGCCCCTGCGGACCTTCAGCGTCCAGCTCCTTCTAGCTGAAACTAATGAGACCTTTTCACTGCCTCAATGCCAAAATGACTTGACTGTGAAGAAGCTCAAGTCCCATTTAGAATTGTTGGCTGGGATCCCCTTCCATTTCCAGCGGCTCCAGTACCTGGATGAAGGTGAGAACCTGTAACCTCTGGCATTCTTGAGGTTATTTGTAGTATTTCTGTAGCTGCTAGTTATGGCTATGTTTAGGTTCTGCATGAAGGTTAGGGTTCTGCTTGTCTCTTTTTACTGTACCGCGCTTGGATTTCAGCTCTTGACTTAATGCTTAACTTTGCTTCCTACTCCTTAAAGATAACGCTCTACTCAGCAGGGTCTCTTCAGATAGAGATGGCGAATGCTGACCTGCTTAGCCTCGTCAACAGGCAACGCCAGTGCCTGCCTCATTCACCGCAGCCCGGAACGGTTGTAGCGAGGCTCTGCCCGGCATTTCCGCACCGAGGGGTGTGTGGAGCAGTGGTGGCTTCCCATTAACACCAGCCGCCTGTGTGGTGGTGGAGTACTTGGCGGTGGAGGTGACAAGCAGAGGTGGCCACTGAAACTTGTTTAAACCTGCTATTTAAAACAAAATAACTCCTACTATTTAAAACAAAATAACTCCTACTATTTGCTTTCTCAGATCAAACAGACTTGGTGCTTTCTTTCGGCATAAAGACACCACGTGTGCATAGTTACACAAGTATTTTTCTCTTGCAGTCCTGGGACTTCACACGTTAACTGTAGCTTCTGCTGGGGTACAACCATGTTCTCCCACGAGCGCTCTCCTGTAGCCTTTTCTAGGCTGGGGGTGTATCTGTGTTTTCACAGCTTGCGCCAACGGGACCCAAGGAGTCCTTGATGCATTATGACAGTAAAATCGGAGAGCACCAGCATGGCTAAAAGAACTCATTCACTGTCTAACACTTTATTTAAGCTGGTTGTTGTTGTCTCTGAGGATATGGTGACTTGCTCTTCTTTTCTTTTCAAACTCCCTACAGTGGATCTGCCAGATGAGTCTACGTTTGAGGACAATGATATTGTCCCTGGCGGAACGATTACAATGCGCATCTGGCGACAAGATGGCTGGGGGCATCTTGTGGCAGCTGCTGCAAAAGGAGAGACTCTGAAGGTGGATTCCCTTACTTCTGTGGTTGGGTGGGATCCGGCGCGGGGAAGGGAGGCTAAAAGCCCGTTGCTGGAGGCCCAAGTACTCTTGTAAAGCAAGAGCCATAGAGCGAACAGTGGTGATGTCTTGAATGGAAGAGACTTGCCATAGAAATCAAGTAGGTTAGTTGTACTGGCAGCAGTTCGCAATAAAAATGGTAATTTCAAGGGGGCTGGTAACACAAAGAGGAGGCGTCAGTCCCTAACGCAGTTGGTTCAACTGAGAAAAAAGGCAACTTCTTGCTATTACTCGTAAACAGCACATACGCTTGGAGTGTGAGTGCTTTTCACCATGTCATAACTCTGTAGCGCTGCTGTGACTATACTTTCAGATTACTTTTCTTGTCCCTGCTTATCCTGATGGCCAAAAAATGTTTGCATTTTGCATTCAGCTGCCTGCCGTTTTACCCTTCTGATGTGGTCTCAGCAAAAGATATTTAAGAGCAGTGTTTTTCATATAGACAGGAGGAATCATACATTGTAAGTAAACAAGGCTGTTTTCTTAGTTATCCTAAAACATCATTACAAGATTGAGGTTACCTGTTCCTGGGTATTCCTGTGGGGCTGTACGGCTTGTCTGTTATGAGAATCGGAGGCAGAAGCTCTTTGTTTCATGGCCCATCCTTCTCTGGCTGTACTGACCCCAGAGAAGAATGGGACTTGATGCATGACAGTACCAAAATCAAGAATTGGAGGACATTCCCTGTCTCATCCACTTTATCCGGTGCTAGCTTACGGACCGTCTTGAGTTTGCAATCCTGTCGAGTCTGATTAGTAAGAAAGCTTTGATTTTTATAGGACAAATAGTTCCTGTGGCGCTTTGGTAGGGGGCATGCTGCTTCCCTGATTTAGGACTGAAATGTTGTCTCGGCAGAAGCACATGGTGCTGTCGCCGATTTGTACTGTAAACCTTCAGGCCTGAACAGATGTGGTTGGGAAATATCCTTTGGCACCTTTCGTAAAGAACCATTATCTCCGTTTCCCCGGCCAAATTCCAACCTAGCTGATGATATTCTGTTCCTCGGCGTTTCCCCGGCCACTGCAAATGGAGACCGTGGGGTTCTTCGTTTCCTTTCGTTAACTGTTGTGCAGCGTTGCGCTTCGCTGGCGAGCAGCTGTTCCGCCTCGTGCCACGAATGGCTTGTGTTTTGGCATTAGGCAATTGGGTTGGGGGTTTTTAGGGGCTGAGTTTTTTTGGTTTGTTTTTTCTCCGTGTTTTGAGTTCCCTCTGTATTAAAGATTCTTCCTGCTCAGTGTAGAGCGGGAAACAGAAGGATGTGCTACAAAGACAAATGGTTGTCTTTGAAATGAAAGGTGTGTTGGCCAAGGAGCCCCATAGGAGGCTTGTTGACACGGCTGATTTTTCAAATGAAAAAAAATTTCAAGAAATAACCGTACAGCTGTTCTGATAACGTGCTTCCACTTACTCCATGAGTAAACCATGGTGCACTGTGGAAGATGGGGCCCAGCATGGAAATGGTTTCTCAGGAAGAACAGCAGCATGAGGCACCTGAAGATTGTTCCGAAGAGGCCTCTCGGCAACGCTTTAGAACTGATGTGTTTGGCTTTGCTACAAAAAAAAAAGCTCCTTCTGGAAAAGAAGGGGATAGAGGACTGTTTCCTGGGGCAACTTAGGTTTACGAGTTGTCTGCTTGAGTTAAGGCCCAAAGTCTCTCCTAGCTCCGAAGGAACCTGGGCTTTGGCGGCCAGTGCTGGCTGGCTGCGTCCTCTTTCCCCAAACCCTCAGGTCGGTTTCCAACAGATGTAAGAGAAGGACAGGGATTACAAAGAGAAACGGTTTCTGTAAGACTTTTGTGGTGCTTAATAACTACATACGAAAGGAAAACTCAAATTAATGGTCCTTCCAAAGGATGGCTATGAATAAACATCATAAGACGGTAGAGAATCAAGATGGGGCAGGAGGAAGAAGAAACAAGCAGGTATTATTTAGCTGATCGTGGAGTGGTTTATGTGGTGTGCAAGTATCCCCTAAGTAGGGATACCAGGCTTTGGGGATGCCTAAAAAGAATCAGACTACTCTCTCTCAAGAGACTAAATGGTTTGTGTTTGTCCTGCAGCTAGCCCGTCTGGGAGTTACAGAGGACTCTGCGGCCACCACGCCATACGCGGAGTCGCTGGGGCCCGAGCAGAAAAAGGAGCGGGTAGCACACCGAGCTTCCGTGGCACTGTTTGTTGCCAGCCACAGAGGTCGTGTTGAAACCGCCAAGTTTCTCCTGAGGCACGGTAATGTTCTTAGAACAATTCTTATCGGGCCATAACCGCGCAGCGTACCTCTTTCCTGCTTACCCAGGCTGTAGAAGTTTACCCAAATGGCCTCGCATATTTTGTATTTGAGGCGGAGAATGTATTGAGCCCGTCAGTTCTGATGTGGGCTTGAGACAACAAAAACTGCGGTTCTCGCTACGCGTAATGACTTTTGGTGTTGGAGAAATTCATATCGGGAAACGGGATTTCTGATTTCTGCTTCCCTCTGAGTCTCATTTATTGCTATTTTCTTATTATTTAGAAATGGTTAGTTTTTCTCAGTCTCGTGCAGTGCTTTATCAGCCACCGAAATACAAGAAGAGTTGTGAGCACAAGTTCTGTGGCTCGGACATTTGGGCTTTTGTTGTTGCTTTACAACTAAATAAGCCTCCTTTTCCCCAGAAATCTGCATGTGTACAAGGGGCAGCCCTTTGGCTGGGCTGAGCTCACTTGAGTGTCCTGAATGAAGGGACGTTTGTTAAGGGAAGGACATTTGTTAATCGCTTTGGGTGTTATCATTGAAAGTGAGCCCTGAGGAGGAAAATCCCACCTTGTCTGACGGTGCTCCCTTCAAGCCAGGTTCTGGAGCGTGGCTTCCTCAAAGCCTGTCCCTGCTAAAGGACGTTGCCGTCTCCCAGTACAAAAGGGATGGCAATGCCTGCCTGCGGCAAAGCTAGCAACGACCCCCTGAACACAAAGAACATCCAGTTGTGTGTGAGCTAATGGCAGGAGCATTTGTTCACTAGGCAGGTTTGTTAATTCCACTGATTAGATGTGACTAAAACCGACTGCATCTGCCTTCAGAAAAAAAATTGTGCAGTGTGGCCCGCAGGTGGCATTGCCTCCTTTTGTATGCCTCGCCGCACTCGGACTACGTATGATTTTTTGCAGGTGCGGATTTGCATTCTACAACCCCGCTAGGAAGGACTGCCCTTCACGTCGCCGCTGTCGCGGGCCATTGCGACTGCGTTGAACTGCTCCTTAGCCATGGGGCACGAGCTCTTGTCCCGGACAGCGAGGGACAAACCGCGGTGAGCCTTGCCCGCCTGTGGGGCCAGAAGGAGAGCGAACGCACCATGGTTGGCTTCCAGCGGAGGAAGAGATCCCCTGGCGCCGAGCCACCCGCCGGCGCTGTGCGTCGGGCCTTGCAGCAGGCGTCTGGTCCCACGTCCTAAAATACACGCGGACTAACTTGGTTCTGGCAAATTTCAAGGGACAGTCAGTAACTTTCCCAGAGACCCACACTTCAAATACAGGTCACAGGGTGGGATTTGCAGGTTTTAGTTATGAAATAAGCTCACGTACTGGTGATGCTGCAGCTAAGATGACGACTAGCTTGACAGCGCAGCTCTCGAACACGCTCTTAATTTGTAGCTCAAGTATTTATAACATTGTTCCCTAGCCAAACTGGCCATTTAGTTAATACGGTTTGTAGGAGAGCTCGAGCCTGTCTGCAGGATCTCTTTGGAATGCTCTTTGCTAGGGTGATTTCCTAATAGTTGGCAACAGACCAGGGCGATATAGTTAATGGGTATTTCAGGGGACTGGAAATCCCTAGGTCTTTAATCCAGTTCTGGCCCTGCCTGGCTTTATTGCCTCTGGCAGATCAGTTAAGGGTTATTTTATAAGTAGGGCAGTTTGTCTGCCCTGGGAGGGTGCAGGCAGAGTTGATGTGCGTGTATGTGGCTAATTACAAGATTGCCCAGCGCTTGCTTAGCGTCTCCAACATTTTAAACCTCAGGGGTTTGAAGGTTGGGGTTTTCTGATGGGTTGAAGGGACTTGCCCATCTGCTTTCAAAGTTTCTTAGTATCCCAGATTCCTTAGATGCTTTAAAAATACTACTTATGGTGTCTTTACGCCTCTATGATCAGTAGAAGGAAGCTGAGCTTCTCGTCTGTTTCCTGAGGGCTTATTAAGCACTCAGTGCTCAATCTTGAGCGGTTTCCATTGCTCTGCTTAAAGAGACATTTTTCCAAAGAGCTCAGCACTTGACTTCCAATTAACCACAGAGGCAGCGGTTCTGGGTGGGAGCGGAGCACTCCTGAGAACTTGGCCCACTGCCTTTTTGCTTGCGAAGCCCCGTGCTTAGCCAGGAGACTCTACAAATAACCAACACGAATTGTTGTTGTTTCCTTGTGTCAGAGCATTTTCTTTAACTAATCCTAGGGTTGCTACATAAATATCCAGGTAATTAGTGAATTTTGGCCTCAACACTTAAGCTGGAGTCCCAGATCAGTGCCTGGCAGTGGCCATGTCCAGAATGTGGTAAAAAACACCCTCCTGTGGTGCAGCGTTGTCTTTTATGAATAGGTGAAATGTGGATCAGAAAGATGCTGGCTGCAAACTTGGATACCTTTAGTTTGTATCCCTTAAGGGAGAGGTTGGGGCTAATGATGAGGACCAAGAATTGGCTTGAATGCTCTGCCCTCAGCTTTGCTTTGTGTGCACCGAATGAATGGAGGCGAGCTACGCAGACCGCGTCCTGTAGGAAGGGCTGCAAAGCAGGACATCGGAGTACCCAAGCAAAGGTGCTCTGTATTTCAGGAGGAAAAAAAAACCCAGGGCATTTTAATAATGTTCCCATGTATGTTTTTTGTCAGATAGTCCCAGACAGAAACGCGGATTGTTGCTCAGGGTAAGCACAGGAAGCGTGACATGGCAGCTATCCAGGCATGTGGCTGCCCAGCTCAGGGACAGATAGTTTAGTCTGTCCAGGGAATTGTTTGCCTGTGCTCACAATCCTCAGCATCCTGGAAGTAAGTCCCTAAGCCTGGTTTCCATGTTAGTAAAAAAAAAAAAAATACTAACCTGGAATGCTTTAAAAATGCAGCTGCGTCCCCTAAACGCCTGCCTGCCTCATTCGGGGTGGAGGGTTGGATGGGTGCCTAGTCTGAAAGCAGGGCTTTGCGCCTTCCTTGGATGTTCCCTGCTGCCGGACTAGGGGCCGTTCTGAGAACAGTGTGCTTGAACCAGGAATGGAGACCGAGAAATGCAAACCACAGGTTCAACCTCTAGAGCGATCTAAGAAAAATATCCCTTCAGCTTTTTTTTTGTAAACGGAAAGGGCCTTGGGGTGATGGTTTTACTTCTTTGTTGCAATTGCTTTGCTTTCCTTGAGTTTAAAGGGGGGAATCCCTGGTGACTCTTTTGAACCGCCTGAAGTGACACCGCAGGAGTTGCGGGAGTGGGGAGAGGCCGCGGTGGCAGGAGAAGGCGCTGCGGGAGCGGGGCCTCGCACACGGCGGGGTGGTGGTGGCTCCGGAGGGGTCTGCAGCACGCCGGTGCCCTCTTGTCCTCAGGTCTGTGTTGTGTTCGCCGTTCCTCTATGAAAAGCCGCTGTTTGTTTTTCCTGAGCTACCTCTTCTCAGTTGCATCCCCTTGTGAAGATAATCTACCCAGCCTTTCAAAGGCAGCAGCCCTGTGTTCCTTCTGAATTGATATTCATGCCTAGGGCCTCTCAAATCTATGATAAATACCTCTTATCTTTCAATTCCTTATTTTAATCAAGTAATAAAGCAAGGTCCAGAACGTCAGGCGACAGCAGGTACCGCTTCTGAAGGCAGTTACTGTGACTGCAGAGGACACGTAGCAGGGCTTTCACGTGCCAGCGTCAGTCTGAACAAATGAGTGCAGAATTCCTTCGGTTTGAGGGGACGCCTTCATGGTATCATTTAAGCAAAGCTCTTCTGAACAGGTTTTATGCTGATTATTAATTCTACGTGACTTAAATATATAGTTGTTAAATAACTGCTTAGCAGAATGAGAAGATCACAAATTTTATCAAAGGGATGAGTAGACAAGATATAAAATGATGGTGCTTCTGGCATTTTGCTGAGCAGTTGAATATTGCAAGCAGGATTATACAGAGAAGTCCTTAGAAACCCTTTATTCTTTCTTCCTATTGTCTGTCTAGACTGTCTAATCTGTTCCCAAGCTTCTAGAAAAGGGGAGAGGATTTGTAGTTGCTTTTAGACATTATGCAGCTCTGGGAAAGAACAGCAGCCGTCACATGGAGAGAACTGGGTGACCTCAGGACGAGGAATGGCAGGAAATTATGTAGTGTGTGAGTAGGTAGTTAGGGACAAATATCAAGTATTTTTTTGTTGGAAGCTGGAGGCTCATCCTTTGGAAAGAACAGAAGACACCAGCGTGTTGCGGCTGGGAAATGGATTGGAGCCAATCCAACATTGTACTGGGGCAAACTGGAAAAGAATTGGTGTCTGGGTGACACAAGCCCTGGCACAGCGTGTGCTGCTCTGGTGAGGTGAGATAGGTGAACTCAAGCTCAAAGAGACACCTAAATTAAGCAGGGGAAAGGAGAGAGTTCCTCCTGAGAGGGCCAGGAGAGCGGGGCACGGCCGATGGATAGGATAGTATTGCTCCTCATCTCAGAAGGTTAATGCCAGGGAGGTAAATGAGCTATTTGCACTGAAGGAAGACCAGAAATCAGAATGTCTTGCAGCTCTCGTTGGGGAGGAGTGGGGCAGAGAGACCCAACCAAGCGTGTGCGCCTTTAAGAATGCTGTTGCGTGACACAAGGCTCTGAAAAACTGTTTGGACTGGATGGCAGCGCTGCTGGGTGCTGATTTTAGTTGTTGCAACTTGTATTTGTTGCTTAAAGTTTCTACTCCAAAGAATAAAAATGGGATGTAGACAGAGCAGATAGTACTGCCTGTCTCAAAGTAAGCAGCTATGCCAGAAATAAACATCAGGGGAGACAGCAGCTGAGAGGCAGAGCTCAGGCAGTGTGACTGGTGAAGAGACTGAGGCTCTCGATTCCTGAAATCCGTGTTCAGCTCTGCCGCTGCCCCACACAGGATCTTGAGAACTTGATTTCTGTCTTGCATAGTATCAGGAATCCCTGCAAACGTCGTTTTGCTGTTGCACTGGTGTGCAAAAGTCTGCTTCCAGAAGGGAAGCTGTAATAACCACCTTTCCAAAGGAAGGGAACAAACAGGCAAGCAAAAGATCTGTGCGTTTTGCATTGCAACCGTTGCTTTCTCGTCTCTATGCTACAGCACAGGGAAAGGATCAGTCTCCAGAAGACTTTAGTAAGGACTTGTTAATGAACTTTGGATTCCTCAGATAAAGCAACAGGGAGATCACTACGGAGAAGAAAATGCACTAAAAATACCTTGAGTTTAATTATGCCCAGGGCAGGACAAACATCGCGACTGTCTCCTAATATTATGAAATCCAGAGCGACTCTTTTGGAAGGACCGCAGTTCCCCCAGACGCAAAAGGCAGTAACGTAAACAAAGATGACAAGCACAGGAATAATTCATCGCACTTCCTTAGCGCTATCGGCTCCCCCCTTGCCTTGCCTGGGCAGGCGCCCCGACTGCTCCCAGCCATCGTGCTGACTGCTCTTCCCCCAGAGCCCTCAGCAAGCCTGAACCAGCCACTGCTGCTACTGAGAAAGAGTCACTGTAGCCAGGGAGAGCCTTGGATGTCTCCGAACTGTCACCTTTGATACTTCCATATTAGTGAAATGTTCCCCAAACCTTTCCCCTTTCTCTGGAAAGGTTTCTAATTTTACCCGAGTTACACTCCAAACTTGCCTATGTCTACTTTGTCCCTCCGAGCTCCTCCCATACAGCTGCTGCGGAGGAGAAAGGCTTGGGGCCGTTGCCACAAGTGAGATGCTGCGAGGACGTGCCTTGTGCTGAATGGATGTATCGAGAAAGGAGAAGAAGGAGAGCAGAGTCTATGTTGCAGCATTGATTTTCAGGCATTTTGCTGCTTCACATCCGAAGGCCCCCAGGTGAATGATGTGTCTCCCCGTGTGACGTGTAGATCTGCCCTCTGGACCGAGAGCTGTGCTTCGCTTGAGGCAGCAGACAAGCCTCTCCCTCTGCTCCTGCTTCACAGCCCTGAAACTTCCCTGGCGTTAAAATCGCTTTTAATGAAGACAGAGAGGTCATTTCTTTTTAAAAGTGCCATTTATTGATGGAACTTCCGTACCTGTGGGGATATGGGCCCCTCTAGACTCAGCAACACCTGAGTAGAGTTTTGTGCTCGTGTTTTATCAACACTCCTGGAAGCCTAACATTGCTGTTGATCTAGTCTTACTTGTGAAATAGAGCCTATAGCAGACTCCCCTATGGAAACCGAGTGTTGAAACTCGAGAGCAAAGACCTGTGATTACTTTGGCATTGCACAAATAACTTGTTAGCTCAGTGAATTTTTAAATAGAAAAAAGAGCAAGCTTGTTGTTATACCTGCTCCATATTTATCGATAGACAACAGTAGTGCAGAACACTGTGGCAATCATTACATTCATTTCTTAAAGTGAATCAAATGAACAGAAATTGTTAAATGCCAGAGTACAATAAAGCATATAAAACCCAACACACATCAGGAAACTTGTACTGATTGGGCTCTTAGATGTTGTTTTCCTCTTGCTTAGGAAAGAGAATTGTAGTCAGCTTGCAATCTCCCCGGCATTGTTCGTGAAGGAAGCAGACAAAAAGTACCAATGAAACAGAAGGGCTGCAATTTAGTTAATTTTATGCAAAACACAATCAGCATTCAAACTGGGAGTTGCCAAGCAGAAATGTGTTGATAGAGAAGCCAAAATATTCGCTGTGCATAAATGGTGAAATATTAAAACAAAATTTCAGAGAGACTCCTGGGACTCTCGTAACTCTAGGCCAGAGAAGATGCAAGGGTGAAGTCAGACACTATCACAGTCAAGAGGACTTCAGTGAGGCCGTGATTTAATCCCGGACACCCTTGGCCATGCCTCTACATGGTACGAACCAGCGCAGCTCTGCTGTGACAGAAGACCTTGTATCAGTAAGGAAAAAGAGCAACAACTTCTTCAGGAGAGTAGTTGGAAGAGAGATGGTTGCAAAGGATGTATGCTGGGGAGAGGATGGAGAGGGCAGAGCAATAAGGAGGGTAGTAAAGGACAAAGAGAAATGGAAGGAACTGCAGATCAGCTGGAGAACGTAATGACAAAGGTGACAGCTACGCAGGGATCTGCTGTCTAGTCCTGGAGACCCCCACGTTGGTGAGGGTGGACATTGATGTCCCATTTTGCATTTTACTTGGCATGACAGACTCCTGTTAGCACTGAAGTTAACTAAGCAGATGCAAAATATTTTTGTACGGAACAACGTACGCCCCTCTTTCCCACACTTCATGCATCCCACTGAAATCTTCTGATTAATCAGTCTTTGTGCCTCAAATCCCTGAAGGCTCCAGTCTAGTGTGTGTAGTCTACCTCTGCCTATAGCAGAACCTGTGTGTGCACGCGCTCTCTGCCTTCATTTTTTGAATTTGCAGTGTTCCTTGAGTCGTAACCACCAACTGTGTTCAAAGACAACCAGGAGTCGGTTGTGAACTGTGAGGATCATGCTGACCATTAACATTTAGCAAGGATAGAGGTTTGCAGAGGGAAGCCAAAAGCTATTCACTTTCTCATATGCTTCCAGCATCCCGTTTAGGTTGGTTTAATGCCTAACCTAGGCTGCAATTAAGGTTAGTGCTTTGGTTTTCCTTCAAGTTCCAGTTCTCCATATACTGTTCTGTTTGCAACATTTGCTTGACATGACTGTCTGGTATGGTTTCACGGTGTTTTGCTAGAATTCCTGTGTGTACAGAAGCTAATACAGGAACTGTCAACTCAGAAGGCCCATCTTAAAATATGGTCTTACTGGCTTGGGATAAGAAACACAGAGATTCCTTGTCCAAGCCTCTTCTGTGGAATTCGTGACGCTATTTCAATTCCTTTGGTTTCCAGTAACCAAACAACCATTGGGGTCAAGCAAAAGTCAAGGTATAAAAATTCATCACTATGAGCCTCCTTACCCATAAGCTGGCCATATGTTAGAGGAATGATCTGGACTGTAGCAGTTGTCTTATATCTCTTGATAAGTGTTTGTATGCATAATTCAGCCGTGTCCGTGTGTCTGAATTCCAGCTTGTATTGATTGAATTGGTCTCTGATAATAAACAGTATAAATAAATCAGATGGGAGTTAAAACATTGATGTGCTCTATGGGGGGGAATTAAATTCAGTGCAGTGACCTTGAGCGGAACGTAATTTCAAAAGTGCCTTAAATATGCTGATGACATGAAATAAGGCTGAGGAAGTTGGAGGGGTAGGAGGGTAGGGGACAGAGTAACAAAACAAACTCATTCAAAATTATTTGGATTTATCAGGATTACAGGGAGATAAGTGGCTTATGCAGTTTATTGTAGGGAAGTGTGAGGTAATGAGGCCAGGGACCAAAAGTAATCAGACGCTGGTCGGAGCGAGAGCAGCGTGGAATACAGATCAGAGCACGGCAAAAAGGGTACAGGCAGCACCGGGGGAAGTCTCGTCTAAGGCTTGATAGCTGCCTTGATGCTCCTCTTCTTACAGAGCTCAGCTCTGCAGCTGCGCTCCCTGCACGACTGAGAAATGGCTGGTCCTGCTGAAGAGGTTCCTGTTCAGCACTGCCAACCCACGAACTGGCTCCTGAACGAGAGCTGGGTTTAAAATGATCCTTCTCTTTGAAGACCTCCAAATGCAGTTGTACCTCCTTCTGGGAGCAAACCAAGTAAAGCAAAGAGGAAGATGGAGGGAATATAGCCATGCCAGCATGAATTAGAGGGACAGAGTCAGGCCTTATCTATTGGTGTAAAAACATGCCGGAATCCTTTCATGCTGGTTTGTCCAAGCAAAATTCCATCGGAGGCTATAAGGTGTGTGCCTGCTAGTTGCAGATGAAAAGAGGGGAATCCAGCCTTTGATGTTACAGGAAACATGATCTGTAACTGAGCTGCCCAATAGTCCATCACACTAGCTTTAGAAAAATATAAAAATGTATTGTTTCGGGCTAATGAGCACCCCGCCGGGCCACAGCAAAGCAAGGAGAAATCGGTGAATCTTTCCAGTTGGCTGATCTGGAGGTAAATTCCATGGTTTTGACAGTACTTGTTTTCTTCTGGTTTTCTTTCCTTCTTTTTAGTTCTAATGTCTGTTTTCATTTTTTTTTTAAATGTTTAATTTGCCCCTTAAATTGTTAGCTTTAGATTTTTCTCAGTTGTGGCCAAGTAGCTTTTGAAACCCCATCAAAGGCAGAAATAATAAAAGGAGAGCTCTCTGCACTGAAGTCTTGTTGATGTCCTCGCAGCTTTCTTCATTCTGTTAGATAACATATTAACCACCCCTGTTTAAAAGTGCTTTCTTAAACTTGGCCCAGATCTCTAAACATAATTTTTACACTTATTTTTCACAGAGCAAATTAGATATTTGAAAATATAATCTTCCTGTCTTACCTTTTCCTGTCCCAATTTAATTTATGTCCAGAAAGACTCCCATTAGTTGATAATTTCCAGTATCTGAATACCTAGGGCATATTAGTAACACAGAGGCTTCTCATTTTCTTTGAGTCTTCCCTGCCTGGTGCTGCATTAGCTGGAAATCCATTATTGTCTAGAAGCCATAGCCGCACGTGTTATGTTTGCCGTTGTTGAGTAAGGCAGTGAGGAGCTACAGGGAAAACTGAACTGGGAAGGACAGAAGCTAAGGCGAGTCACAACTGACAGCTTGATCTCGTACCCTAATCCTGAAGTCATATCAGAACTGAGTCAGGAATGGGGAGTGGTGAAAGAATCCTCGGGGAAATAAGAGATGGTCTTGGAAGTTTTCCTCTTCTGAGTCTCTTCAGGCTTTTGTGGCCTCTGATGAATGTGCTGCCCAGTACAGCATCCCTGCCGGGACACTGGAAGGATGCTGGATGGATCTGAGATGCGCTCTGCCCCCACCCAGAGATGGGTATCTTCCTGTGATTGCTTCCATTGTTGTAATAATAATAATAATGAAAGACAGATGACCCCCATGTACTTGTACCCCATGTTTCTGTTGTCCATTGGTTCTCCACGGCAAATGGTCGGTGTTAGAATCTGCATCCTTGGAGCTCTGCTGTCAGTTTGGGCTGTTGTCACACACTTAGCTAATACCCTCTAGTAATTTTATTTCTTATTCACATGCACACTTAATGTCCTTAGTCATTAGACTGAAAAATGTTAACCTTGTCATAGTTAGTGACTAAAAGCAGAGAAGTCCATTTAATTCTCGGGGGAATGAATTCTAATTTTCTGCTTGTCAGAAAGTGACATTTTACATATTTTTCTCTTTTTTTCCACCAGTTTAGTGCTAAATTTAAATGTGCGTGTCATAAGAATAGACCTTCTGTCTGTACTAAACACCCCAAAAGCCTTGGCGGGTATCCAAGGTATGAGACTCTTGACCAAGAGCTGCTGCTAGAGCTCATTTCATGCACTGAAGAGAATGGGAGGTGAGAATGAAAAGTTAGAGTTAAGGGGTCATTGCAGAGGCCGCATTAGCATTGCACGTCAGAACGCATATTTTCCCCCTAGAAAATATGGATGAAAAGCAGCTCATCTGGAATAAAATATCCAATGAAGAAACAAATTATGTTAATCAGGCAGGCTAGTACTAATATTTGTCAGCAAGACGTGACACTTTCTATTTAATATCACAAACTACTGGGAGCTTTTGAAAAATGTACTGGTTGGAAGGCAAGGTGTCTGCAGACATTGAGTTCACTGTTCTATGAAAGGGAATAACTTGTGTCTTGAAAAATAGATGGCATTTATGGCAAAGAGAAATAATCCTCCCACAGATTACAGCTGCTCACTGCATTGTTGGGCTGGTGGTCTCATCTCATCAGTGGATATTTTATAAAGTTGTTTGGTTTTGTTTGTTTTTTTTTTGAAACATTTCCATAAGGCTGTTCTGAGGAGGACATTGTGTGCTGGGAGCTGGATGTATTTTGAGAAAGAGACACCACTACAAAGAACTCTGAGTCTAAATTGCAAAGATGGATGAAGTAAAAATGAGGGATGGTTATTTTGCTTTTTACAGATGGGAACTGAAGCAGGGGAGAGTGACTGTTGTGGCCAAAGTCACCCTGGGAGGCTGTGGAATTGCATCCTGATCTTTGAAGTCCAATTCCAGTATTTTTACCCTATATTGTCTTTTTGTTCCCTTGCTGCTGAATGTAGATTTAATATGCACACGTGTAATGAGCCAAACATGTTCTGCATATGCTTAGCCGAATTCTGACCGTAGGCAAGCTCTCCCTTATCTAGTTAGGAGTGCTTTCATGTCTGGGCTCAACCCAAGGAGTGCAAAACAGTGTTGGCATTTAGTTTATGAAACATCCCCCTCCTGGGCTTGGAAGTTCAATTCATCCGCCTGTTTGGGTGTTTTAACAAATTTGAGCATCTCTGTGAGTTCTGGGGAAGAGATGGCAGGCCAGCGAGCAATAAACTGCGCGGCTGATTGTCTGACCTCTTGTATTGTCTCTGCGCACCAAATGCTGATTAATGATTAGCATGTAACAAATTAATAAATCAATACCACAAACAAATAAACCATCCATTACAGTGGCCTGTCAAGTCTCTCTCCTCTAGAGGAGAGAGGGACTTGCTGGCATTACGTTCTCCACTGTACGTAAATGCCTCTGAACTATGTGCTATCCTGACACCTTGCAGATATGATGCACAGATGAGATTAATTATATTCCGTAGGTAATTTGGTATGTGCTGAAAAAAACATTTGAAGTTTTTTTTGCTTAGTTTTGTTCTATGCAGATGTTCTTGAAGGGAAGGGTGAGCGGTCAGCACAGTAAATGTGGGCTGAGGAGGAACACGGTCAGTATGCTCTCTCCCTGTACAGCCCGGGCATCTTGCCCTGAAGGGGATATCCACACCGACCAATTTCAGACAACTACCTTTGGAGTCTAACAATAAGACCTTATCGCTGAGCTCCCTCTGTAGCTTTGTGGAGAAAGCAAGGATCCTGTAGCGTACCATTTAAAGGTCTGAATCTGGACCCCAGTCCTGAATCGCGATCAGAGAAGTTTAAAATTAATCCACGTGAAATATCAAACATCACTGACCTTAGTCTCTGAGCCAGAACCAAGCAACAAATTGAGTTGCTGTGCTGTCATCAATAGGCTGTTAGAAGCACAAAAATTTTTGTGCATCTGGCCTCGTTTTTCAGAAATAAAAACCATTTAAAGGTGGTGTGATACATTATGGAATACAGCTAAGTAATGCCCTTGTAACAATCAAAGGGAGATTCAGACAGAGTTCAGAGGTGGTTTCTGAATCTGTACAAACACCTCCAAATCCAGAATGGGATGGGGGAGTAAATAAATTCCCGACTGGCCTGACCGATTTTTCCATTCTCCTTACACAGGAAGTATGTATGTACTTCTGTGAAGTTCTTTGGGCATGATTTATATATTCTAATAAATGACAAGTATATGTGTGCATAATTAGAAGGGACAATAAAGAAAAGCAGTTGATGAAATTGAATTATGCATAATAAAGCTGTAATTTTATAGAGAAGTCTGTAGTCGTCAGGAGAGAAAGTAAAGCTTGCTTGTTTTATTAGTGTTGTGAGAGACCTGGGCCGGAACTACAGTCTTACGAGCTTTAATATTTTATGATGTCTTACAAAGAACTTATTTTCTTACTTTTTATTTCACCCATTTGTGGGTCTTTCCTAAAGCAGCATATCCTGCCCTGCGCTCTAATCTTACTGGCTTCCTGTCCTTCTTTGCTGTTCTGGCTCTGCAGGCCACAGGTCAACTGTTGTCTAGGCTTAATTTAAGGAGCATTTGTGATTAAATGTGGCTGTAAATCTGTTCTCTGCATTTTTGACAGATATGATCCCACCTCAAGTGGTGACTTGATTAGAGGATGTGGGAGTCAGCTGAAGTCTAAGTTCAGAACTGTTCCTTAGAAGCACAGACCTGAGGAGGTTCACACTCCAGTCCAGCGCTGTCTGATGTATTTTATGTCAGGTATCCAAAGCCCACTGGGTTTAGGTGAGACCAGAGGAACAGGACAACTTAACTTTTTGGAACCTGAGGACAAACTGCAAATTGGCTGTCGCCTGGCTTTATGGGGACCATTCATTAGGCATAGGCTTACAAGGCAACAGTGTGTATTTATCTACCTTTTCACATTAAAAAATGTCAAAATCATCAATGCAGAGCCCTTCTTCAAAACAGAAAGAGATTTGGCTCACTAGGTTTGAAGACCCTTTCTCATATTTGGATGCTTTTATCACATCCATGACTACTATCTGCATGTGTGTTATTCAGCTCCAAAACAACTACAGCAATACTGCCAAACACACACATGAATTGAATATAAAATACATTCCAAATAATTGCAGCATTTATGTAATTTGGTGTCTTCTGCGTTCCGCAAAACCTCAGCAGATTGTTAACTCCAGCAGAACCAGTAAGCCAATAGGTGCGCGCAGCAGTACAGAGCCCGGCTCCCCGGCAGAAAACAGTATGAGCAGAACCAGCCTGGTGATGCCTGTCTCTATTGGCAGTCAGTGATTGATTAGCAATGACTCCGACAGTGCAAATGAAGGGAGAATTAAAAGCAGATTTAGGCAATCCTTACTCCTCCTTGAGTCCTTTAAGTGTAAAATACGGCACAAATGTGTGAGAGACATTTTAATCGTTATTTGCTGAGTATGGAGAAGATTGTTCCCGCTCAAGTTAAATAGTCCTGACCCAAGGTGAGTGAGTTAGTCTTGAGCAGTCCATTGCCAGCGGTTATCCCATTAAAAAGCTTATTTTCTCAGCGCTCCGACATTAAATAAACAGAAGGACAAACAAATGTGGTGAAAAACCTGTTTTGGTCAAAACGATGGTGAGAGCTGGTGCAACTTTTCTCATTAGCATAAAAGTAACTCAAATTATTAAGGACACAGCTTCTAGGAGAACAAAAGCATCAGCAGTGCTCCTTGAGAGCCAAGATATTGTCTAGTTTGCACTGCAGTGCGCTCCCTTTACCCTGGCACTGCGCCCTGGTCAGAGCTGGCTCGAGACCCCCCAGAAGGGTAGGCTAAAGTGAATTTTCCTATCTTAAAACTTCAGGGCCCACCTGGTGCCCTGCACTGCAGGGAAACAGCATTCCCTGACCCGGCAGCACCACCGCTGATACACCCTCCTTTTTCCTGTGACAGAAGCAGCGCAGCCAGCCTGACTTCTCAGGACATGCACTTAAGCAAGAAGGGCTGTTTTGTTGCCCCTGAGGATGTGTTGCCACAGAGAGCTCCCAACTTTGCCTGTGACTGTAGCCCGGAAGGAAACGAGGTGGGGGACAACATCTCTCTGCCCAAGTCAGCCAACAAACAGTGTCCCTCCCTGCTTTCTCTCCAGCCTGCCAGCTGTGTCTTGGCCTCTCCTACGAGACTGAAAATACGTGGCTTTTGTTCACTAAGCAAGTACAATGCTAAGATGGAAGCTGTAACGCATGTGATGGGGAGCACGAGAAATTACTACAGCTTTCGTTTAAACAAAGGACATGACTGTGCTCTGGCAATAAGAGCAATAATGGCTGCTTAATTTTTCCAGACAGGGACTGTAGCTCACTGAGTTTTTTGGGCTCTTGCTTTGTTTTTGTTTTTGTTCCAGCTTTTAAGGATGAGAATGTTGTGTCTGACGCATGTCAGCAAGCAAAGGAGATTCACTAGCATAGCTGGGTTTATCTTGCTCCCCGGTGAGGAATAAAAGCATTAACCGTCTCTCACTTCAGGAGGAGAAGGGGGGGCTGTTTTCAGCCTGCGAGAAGTGAGAAGGCATTGTCAGGTTTAGGTCAGGCTGGAGCACAGGGCTGTGTGGCACCCTCAGCAGGACACATTAGCTGGGTGTCACACGGCAGCCTGGAGGCACGGTGCGGAAAAAGCAAGAGACAGAAGTGTGTGTGTGCAGGGTGTGGGGGGGTGAAGGCTGCCATGTCTCGTTTCAGTGCACGGCTGTTCTCCACAACAACCATCCTTCTGGAAAGCAGACTCAGAAAAATGGATCAAATAAAGAGCCTTTATCAAGGAAGCAGAGCGGGAAAATGGTCACTTCTGCACTCCCTGTATTAGAACTCTAAATAAATGCTGTTATCGGAGCTGTTAAAAACATTGCTTAACAAGAGCCCTGCCCAGCCGCGTTTAATCCCAGTCGGGTACCTGCAAGGCCTGATCCTGCAGTTAATCGCACCCAGGTAAGCTGGTGTCAGCGGAGCCACCTAACTGAAAAGGACGGGGGGAGGAAGGAAGCTTCTTTCTGTTCTGTTTATTTCTTCATGGCTGCATCTATTTTTGTGCTTTGGAGTTCTCAGGTTTATTTCAATCTTCAGAGAATCTTTAGTTTATTTCACTTCTTCAGTGAGGCAGATAAAGCATGAAGGGGGAAAATACAAGGGAAAGGGCCAAACTGAAAGTTGAGTCAAACTTGGGCAACGTATGCAACCTGCATCCACAAGGTGGAATCTACATTCATAAAAACACGTTGTCCTGACTAATCACTTCAAACTTTCAGCCAGATTTCAACATAGCTTTGTAACTGCAGCGTGCACCTCACCTAAAACAGGATGTGTAAGGTTATCGCATGGTAACGAACCAATAGAGCTTGGAATAGAGACCTAGTGAGCTGCCTTAGAATAAACACGGTAAAACTGCACCTCTGTTATTATCATTCATTTCCTGGACTCCAGGTTTATTGATGTAATCCCTTCTCTCCATTCCAAAACAATTAAATGAGTACATACAACCTTGAAAATCCCTAAAACCGTAGCTTGTCCCATTATTGCAGCAAGCGTGCAGTGGACATCGAATGGCGATCGACTGCAGGTCCTTTGACTTAGAATGAATTCAGACCAAGCCTTAGCAAACTTCAGCTGGGTAAATGTAGTTTTTGCCGGTGTCTGATCTAAAGTTTGGGTAGGCACCCAAGTATTCAAAGGTCTGGGTGCCACAGGGCTTTAGATGTGCTTCGGTACGGTTTGTAGTGCAACACTGAAAATGCCCGAGGAACACGGAGGAGCCCTGGGATGCTGCTCTCTTCTGGGCCTGACAGAGACATGGGGAAGTAGGACTGGAAGGAATTTTGGAATGATCTTCCATTTTAGCCCTCTGCCTGTGGGAGCATCAGTTTACACCTGTACCATGTAATATATTTATGCTGATTATTTTTAAAAGTAAATATAGTATTTGAAATTTATTTATTTATTATGGATCATTTTAAATTGTGGAGAAATTAAGCAAAAACTTGGTCAGAGTTTTCTTAGTTTGTTACCAGGAAATTAAGAACTTAATATTTACTGAAATAAAAAAAGAACTAGACCGCTCTTGCATGAAACATGATTACCTTTTTCTTAGCTATCATTAAAATCTTGAGCTTTTTGTTACTGACACAAGTCAGGAGTAATAAACTTAAATGATATAAAAGATATGACAGGTAATTATTCTCAGAGATACTCTCTAAAAAAGATACTTTAATGTATTGCACTATAATGTACCTAGCACATCTCTTCCATAAAATGTAACCTCTACTGTGCATTGCCAAAGAGTAGGAAGTGTGCTTATTCTAAGCTCACATTTTTAATATGCTTTCATCTCTTAAAAAAGAAAAAAAAAAGAACCAAGAAGTAACAACCAGCCTTTGATCTATAATTTCCTGTGCTGTTGCTAGACACAGTGAATTTTTTGTACTTTTAGAAGGTTTACTAAGGCTGCGTAATGTTACTTTTGAGATCAATGTACTGATTTAAGAATAACTAAATCATTAAAGGCTGGAAAAATCTTACACTGGGGATCAGACATAATGATGTTCTGAATAATACGTTGCCTCGTGTCCAGCTAGAACTTTGCATGTTATAGTAAATACAGCTGCATTTGCTTAAATGATAAGGAATTAAATTAACCTGCTGTGTTTACTTTTACACTTATCAGATGGTCTGACCCCATCTTGTCCTTCTTCCCTGAACATCTGGTGAACTGCCTCCCTGAATGCTGAGATGCTGTCCCTAAGCTACAGCGTTGCGGGGCGGCCATCTGAAGCCGTGGCAGTCCGTGGATGCTGCAGAGGAAAATGCAGATGCTTCAGGGCACTCTTCATGAACACAACCTCCAGTTTCTCTGCAAGCTTTGTGCTAGATGTCCAGTGGCTTACCACCATCTTGCGATGGTTTTTGGACATTTCATACTCTGTCAGAGCCTGTAAAACCCAACGCTCAGACTGAGTAATGCTCAGTGTGTCGTACTTCAGAGGTGGCAACGCTGCATCTATCTGCACTGAGATGAAAAGCTGCCCTGTGGTACTCTTCAGGGTATATCAGAGAACTTCCAGTTGGAAACCCTTACGGAAATAAAACCACCACTGAGGCATACAGGAAGAGCGTTCTTTTAATCTCTTCAAACCGTTCCCTGTGTAACGGAGCAAGTCTTGAGACATGTGTGAGCAGCCTGAAACCCTAAGGTCAAGATTATCTCCAATTCATATGACAAAAATAACGAGCCTTTCCAGTGTTTTGTTTCACTGGTGCAACATGAATCAGATTTGTGTTGTTTTCACAAAGTTTCTGGTTTTGTTTTGAATCTATTTCTCAATACTGCTGATCTTTGCCGTGTATGATAGAGCAGACTGCAGGGGCGATGTTTTGTTCACTGGCAACCCCATCAGTTTCACAGCACAAGGGTATCATTTTCCAGTACAGTTAAATTTATTACACTATGGTCCTATGAAATGGTTTGACATGCTTTCAACTAGTTAAATAACAATTTGACGGGACGCGAAAACCACAGGAGTCAGGAAGAAGGTAATAGTCTGTGAGTGGGCCTTAGCTGTCTTGCTATGCTGACACTTATGGTTTCAAGGGGAGCTAAATACAACACATTTAGGAACCTAATGCAAGACGTGACCTGGGTTGGGCTTCACATGGGAGCAGAGGTTTCTGGTCTGGTTGCCAATGACTATGTTAGACTAGTGTTTGTTTCTTTGGTACTTTGCAGAATGTGGAAGAAACCACAAAGAATCCTTCACTAAAGGGGGAAATGATGTGTGTGAATGGGGAGCCTTAAGTCTTTGAAAAGAAAAAAAAAAAATCTACCTCCTCTGTTGCGTAAGGCAAGCGATCTCAGAATTGAAGTTACTTCAGGCAGACGGAGTAGCCAATAGCAGGAACAGGAGACAGTAATTTTTGTACAAACTTAGGACTGCAGTGGGCATCCATTAGGATAGTCACAGCATGTGACTTTGTAGAAGTGCCTCTGCAGAACAGTGATTAGATTTGTTCTCTAAGCGGCCACCTTTTACAGTAGCCAGATCAGTTGGCTATGCACATGCTGTGGTTGCTTTTCATTTTGCTTTTTTCAAAATGTGCAGCAACACTTGTAGGGTGACTGCAATTTGAGTAGTGCTACTTATTCAGGATCACCATTTCACTATCACCTAATTAAAAAAAACCTTTATTGTCTGATGCAAAATGTATTTTAAATAAATAATAATCTTTCAACTCTGAGCTCTCAGTAAAATATCTTATATTAAAGGAATTATAAAAAGGAAGTGCCAGTTCTAACCGCACAGAAAGGAACACATTGTGAAAGAAGATCACCAGGTTTTTGTCACCCAATTTTGTTGTTTATAAAGCAAATACTTGTGTGAAAGATAATTCTGATTTCATGGTTCTTCAGCTTAAATACAACTGTCATTTAAGCCTCTACTATTATTTCATCACACACCCAGGAAAGTATACGCAGGCACACATCCATGGTGGCAAAAGATGTATGGCTGACCTATTTTCATGCCTCGCTGTGGTGACTGTGTATCAAATACAGTAAAATTTTTGCATATGCAATTCTGAAAGCATCATCCTTAGTTCCTCTTTACAATGAGCCTGTTACCAAAGAACTAGTTTATCTGAAAACAACAGTCAAAAGACAACATGGCTTTAGTTTTCTGAAAAATTTTAGTCAACTGAGGAGGAGTTGATATGCATAACTCTTCGATAACGTGAACCTTAGACCACCAAAAGCTTTACGGAAGACTACACCAAATGAAATTTAGATTGAAGCGTAGAAGACATCTAAATACACTTGCACCTTGTTTTCAAATTTTGCTTAAAAATAAACTGCTTAGCTTTTTACATATGTTTAGAAACATCCCATTCTGCTGACTTGCAGAAAAGCACAAGTCTAAGACTTACATGTAGAATTGAAATTGTCTTGACTTTTGCTGCATTTTTGAAGTGATTTAATTTTGTTTTGAAGCATTTCCCCAGTGTGTGCACTGAGTTTACTAACACTGTCCTGACCTTAGAGATGGTGCGATATTTTACGGTGTGCAGTGACATTTATGTGCCCAACTTGGCTCCAATAAATAGGTTAATTTCCGCAGATTAAATGCCAGGTTTGAAACGTTACAAGGCGATTTCATGATTTTGTATCGGCCTTTTGGATTCACAATTGGGGCAGCTGACTGGGCAGTCCTTTGTTAACTGCAAATCCACAACTTCTACACAATTTTTTCAGGTATAAAGGGTCAAACGAGAAGTGTTGGGAAAAGAAATAGTCGGGTTCATGTATTCTTGAACAGCAAAACCCCAAATACATGAACTGATTAACTGACAGATTTATGCTAGAGAAATGAGTTAAAAGTTTAGACAGTACTCCTTACACATCCCAAATTAGGCTATATCAAAGTATCTCCTAAAGTAAAGGTACCTTAAATGATGGAAAGTATAATAAACCCCCCTTGCTGTTAGTACAGAGTTAACACTCAGACATTGGGAATAAGGTTCAGAAATGTCCAACTGTAGATGTGGGACAAAGAATTTATTTTGGTTTTCAGAATTAAACCATGACTCACATGGATTTGGATTTCACTTCATACAAACATCTACTGGATATTAGGTGCCAGCTTTGGTTCTTTAATATAACATTTTTAAAAACCCAGTGGTCTTGAAGCTCCCCTTTCATTTGGCCTGAATTCATGTCATTTTGTAGCTACTAAATTACATATTAATCTTTACTATACCTGTTTATATAAGTCAGACAAGAATAAGAGGACCTATATGTGACCTTAAAATAAACTGAAGAACCATGTGATTAAAATAGAGATACAAACCCAGCAATGACAAGAAAGCACACTGATTTAAAATATGGTTCTTAAAATTATCTTACTTGTTCAAAGAACAGTTTACACATGTTATAGTTAGTACTTAACTGCAATTTAGCTTAAATTTTCAGTCTGATTCCAAGTTATTCTTTATTCTGGTTTTTAAGTAACGTGTCTGAAGTTACTTCTGCTATGTATTCTCATTCTTGGGTAATCTTTCCAAAGGATATGAGTCACTTCTCCATTATTTGTAAAGAATATGGAAAAAGTAAAATATTATTATTTTGTGGGCATTTGGAACTGGATGTAAAAAAAAATAGGTGGGATGTTGATCACTGTGAGTCATTTCTTGGGAAGAAGGAAAGAACAAACACTAGCTGCTGACCTACTGCTATGAAAGCCAAGGACTTACTGCTGACTCAAGAAGCAGATATTGATAGCTGCAGAATATAAAAGAGATCTTGCAGCAGGATTAAAAAGGAAAGTCTTTCCTCTTTAAGTAATAAGGAGTTATAAGGAGCTGCCTGTGTTGATTTTTTGGAGGCTGTTATTTGTTTAAACAATCTTCTAGTTTAAACACGTTTGCCAATTAGAGCTATATCGTGCAAATAGTTGCTACAACTAAATGATTCTCCTTTTGAGTTTCCAAAAGTCCTGGCAAATCTTCAGGTAGGTAATGAAGTGCAGGACTGAACTCCATAGCACCGAGGTAGCTACACGAGTAACTCCAGTGCAAGCCCCTACTGTTTCTGAGTATTTCACCAGTCATGGTTGGTATAAATATTGGTATACACAAAACTCAAGCAACATAGATATTTTGTAACACATGTGCATTCTGATCAACTCATTGAAAAAAACCTGTTTTGATACCAAAAACTGATTTTTGAAAGTGACTTCATTTTGCTAAATGGCCTTTGTATGCTTTATTTATACCGATCAAGCAGCTGCACTGGGAACTACTCAATTACTTAGGTGTGTAACTACACAAACCACCTGTAAAGCACGCACAACACAAAAGACAATGCATTTAATAATTATGACTTAACCATACTTATGATTTGCCTGTTTTTTCCAAGCTGCAGTGGACACGCTATGATGAAGCCTTATAATTATCTTTTCTGCAGGTGTTTTTTGTTTGGTTGGTTGGTGTGTTTTGTTTCTTAAATGAGGAAAGCTTCTTTCCAAAGTTAAGGATGCAGTTCCCTAGCAGCTTGAATGAATTTAAGTCATGCCTGCTACTCTTTGCCTCTTCTCATCCCCTTTCTTTACAAAAGAGATGACTTTGTGCTAGGAAGGCACTTGAGCAACTCAGTAGTGAGCCAGTTCAGAGTGCTGATTGAAAACTAATTCTAAACACAGATTCCAATACCGGTAATGATTAATTGGGAGTGAGCAGCAGGGTAGGATTGTCAGGAACACGGCAGTCTGTATTTATGTTTGAAAAAGTTGCTGTGAAACTGAGTCTGAATGGAGGCTTTCATGGAGAAACAATTATAAAAATATGCTCTGTCAATACAAAATAAGTTTTTAAAAGACTTCCAATAAATATTTTAAAATCATAGTCTTACAAATGGTAATAAAAGTAGCACCTGCTCTGTGATCTTTATATGAGTTTATTCATTGTTACTTCTAAATAAACCTGAAGCAGTGCTAACAGCTTGGATGCCATAGATTTCAAAAAATCAGTAACAAGTAAAATATCTACATTAAAATGTTCGCACTTTACCAAAACGATTGTGGATGTTTACATAAATCATTTTTAAAGCATAAATGTTTAACAATCCAACAGTCCACTATAGAATATTAACTTAGGGATGCAAATGCATCTGTGTGCCTAACTTCCTTTTTAATGTCAGTCAGAGGGCTCACATGGCCACTTCAAATCCTTAAAAAAGGTACCTTTGCAGCTTTGGATTTGAAAACCATGTTCAAGTTCCAACCCTGGAACAGCTGATCTCCAGCCAATAAATCCCTGGGTAGTCTTAGGTACTGGAGGAGATGGAATCACCTGGAAAAAAAGCAACATGTAGAATTCAATTATTAAAAGATTTTTGACTGTAACCGTCTTCTGTGCTGTAGTGTGGATGGAAACGAGAACTTATCAAAAATAGTGGTTTTAAATGCAGTCTGATGCACTAACATCCTGAACACACACTGATGTTAATGGAAGGAAATAAGAACTTCAAAAGATAGCCCAATTAACAGTTCCTCTGTTATCTGGAGGAAAGTTTGTAATTTAAAAAGTCATTAGAAAATTTAGGTACCATTCTATAGCAAGGCACAGGGAAAGAGAGAGGTAAAATGGCCATATTCCAATGAAGTAACTACCTTTCATTTACTACCCTTCTAAAAAATAATCTTTTAGTACCTAAATTGGTGTGTATAACATGAAATCAAAAAGAAAAGTTATTTTTATGTAGTGTAAGTTAGCGTACTTCTTTTTTTTAAGTTTTACTCAATACCTTTCTAAGGGCTTTACATTATTAAGAGAAGAATTTTATCTTCAGCTTTAGGTTTTTTTCCTTACAGAATAATAATAATATCTTTAAAACTAGTTAGCTTCTCTAAACTGGAGCAATAGTATTTTTTACTTGCTGTAATGTATTTGGTAGCAATGCAGCTACGGAATAATAGTTTGGTGGCCAAATGCTAAAGATGTTACTGACCAAGCTGGGTTTTGCATCAAGAACTACTTATTTGTTCCACCTTTTTTCTACTTTAAAAGATGGGTAAGCATCAAGTTAATCTGCAACTAATCTAGCTCAAAAGGAAACAAAACAAAAGCCAAAAGCCTCTGTTCACTGACTGCTGTGCTTACTTTGGCTGAATCATCTCAATTGGACATGTTACATCATTTTAGCATCTGGGGACTTAGCAGAGAAATACACAGCAAGAGAACCATGTTTCAGTTCTCTTGCCAGAGTTGCTTCACTTTGTTCTTTGGCCAAGACTAGAAAATGTTTATGATATTTAGGTGGAGCAGTTCCTCTGAAAAGATAATTTTTATGGCCATAAGTGCCACCCACTGAGCAGGATAATAAAGGAAATCATGTCCCACTTATGATCTGGGGGAAAGGACTATGAAGAAGCAATTACTAATCTAACCTAGAGAGAAGAACAGATATGTTGACTGTTACCATGAAGATAAATGTGCAGAAAGACACATGGTTCTGAATAAGGATTTAAGAAACTCCATTATGAATATGTAAAGGGTCACCTAAATCACAGCTAACCCTTATCTGCCTTAGCAAATAAAGATTCTGAGGTGAAAATGAAACTATGATCCCTGTTTCTGTATGCACCAGGCTATGCATGCTAGTTCAGCAGCTGATAACTGTCTGCGAGATTTGTTCATACACGTACTCCCTCACTGTGGTGAAGCAGAGGTAAACTTGACTGAAATTGGAGGTTTGAGACAAAACTGAAGAACAAGTAGCACTAATGGCAGAATCATAGAATCACAGAATGGTTTGGGTTGGAAGGGACCTTTAGAGGCCATCTAGTCCAACCCCCTGCAGTGAGCAGGGACATCCCCAACTAGAGCAGGTTGCTCAGAGCCCCGTCCAACCTGACCTGGAATGTTTCTAGAAATGCTGCCATTTCATTTCTCTGCCACACTCGGCACTAGCTCTTAATTTTTGTTTCAATTTAATCTCAGTAAAAGCTTTTACTACTTCCTCACCTTATCTCCACACCCTTGGAATCCTTTGAGAGAAAGCTAGTTCAGCAAGTAGGAATTGCCAGTCTCTTTTGTTTCCTTAATCTTCTCTAAGTGGACTAACCTTCCTTCTTGTTAGCATATTGTGCTTCCCCGTTTATGAATATGTTCCTCTCCCAGTGTCACTGATTTAGCTGCCTGTACAGTTATCCTATTTGCTGGTGATTCTCACGTTGTATATTTATAAATCAATCCATCAGTCACATTCGACTCATTTCCAGCTGTTTGACAACTTTTAGACTCTGAATACGCAAGTACAAATCCTCTAATATAAAATCAAATAGTTATGAATTGGCTCATTAGAACTGGCTTCTCCTGGCTAATCTAATTTGTGCCACTAAAGAGGGCAGTGGCATTGCCTCTGCCAAAAACAAACAAACAAACAAATAAATAAATAAAGGTAGAAAAATGACTGCATCTTAACCAGTAGTTAGAACTGAGAGTTAAGGTTGTGGTAAGCCTTGAAGTAAGACACATGTATGTATATTCGAGCAAGGAACGGTCAGCAGTCATGAACGGCTCTGTGAGCGCTCTGCGGTACTGAGCTGCACAGTTGGCTGTTCTGTTACTAGATGTCACAGAGGAGTGCAGGGGGGAGGTGCTTTACAGAGAGATGATTGTGTACAGTGAAAGCTCTGTGAACTAACAACCATATCCAAAGGGCAATTCCTTGTCTTGAATGAATGCTTTTAAAGCATGGCTCAGGTTGCAAATACAATTTACTTTGACCTTTAGTTAAAAGCCCACCTCTACAAGACAAGTGATTTTTAGAGCTTGTGTGGTTTCTTAAGACAGGTACTGCTCTATTGCAATTTTAAAATCTAATTTTCTAACCGTAATGTATTTTTCCACAGGTGTCACAGGTCGAACCTGAAGATGTTCTGGAAGCTGTATCTTGGGCTTTGTATTTTCTTTCTTTTCATCTTCAATCAACTAAAACCAGAATATCAACATTAAAAATTGGACTCTATCTTTTGAAATATGCTGTAATATCTGATATCTACACCGTTCCCCTCATCATTGCATCTGAACTCCCTATCCTTTCCATCTAAAACAGGACTAATTGTAGTGCTTTGGAAGTTATTGTAATGTACTTTTTGGTTTCAGAAAGTGATTTAATTCTGAATTTCAAATGAAAGGCCAGATATTGCTGAGTGATTCCAACTCTGTTAGCTACATCACTGGTCCAAGAAGGGCTAGAAATATATATTATATATATATCTTAAATGACCATAAAACAAAGATTAATACATACTAAATACACGTGTTCACCAATGCACAGTTTATCAACTTTTCAGCTGTAGGTCTATTAGTACTGTGCAAAGGTGGTATGCATGACAGACTGTAGCTATCAAGGATGGATGTTGGAACCTGGAGGACCAAAGTTTTCAAAGGTGCTAACTTGGATGCCTACAGGAATTCTCAAAAAATGCTAGAACAGATTAAGTACTTCTGGCCCCATGGAAAGTACATTTGTAACTATTCAGGGGCTGCATCGATCCTGTTCTTTAGCAACGAAATACTATGAGTCCAAATGTAACATTATGTGCTACTATATTCTAATATCTAAACATCACTGAGAATAGACATCTCTCCAAATATTTTCGTTTGTTGTAAATTCCCCCACTGAAAATTTAATTAGCTAGAACCTTTTCCCCTTGATTTTTAAACTACCATATGGATAGACAAAGGGGAAGTATTTTCCTGTCAGTGTGCATCTAGTACTTGTTAACACTATTGGGAGTCATGTTTCTCAAGAGAAATATATCAGAATATGCACAGCATATAAATTACCACTTGCCGTATTTTGTTCAGAGGAAAACTGAAACTTTGAACCCATCTTAAAAGCAGCGCACTTGTTACCTCGGAACCTAGCTTAGTAAAGCATACTCAGTACTTTTCTAGTCTTCGGCGCTCTCGTATTTTGTGTCCAGAGGAATTTGTGTACAAGTAAATTTCACGTGTTGCTCTGATGCCATTCAGTTTTACCTCCTCAGGAGGTGTTTTCAAGAATCCCCATTTGTGAGACCATCTTCTTGCGGCTTCTAGTTCACTCTCAATGTATTTTTTCCTGAAACATAAATATTTAAGATTACTTTGAAAGCTTTCATTAAAAAAATACCCAGTGCAAACCCAACTACTAATGTCACAAAGCAGAGCACTTTAGCATGAATCTTTAGACCTTTACCTCAAAACAGCACGTTTATGTATGAGTTAAAAATTGTCTGACTTGGAGGTAATGGGGAAATATTTTCTGTAGGTTGGAAAAGAAACAGTATGTGTGAATGCACTTCCTTGCAAATTATGATTATGGTAGGAATTGGAGGTCAAATTTGCTATGACAGTTTTTGAAAACTTGAAAAGCAAGCACCGATGTCTTTTCATACATACTTCCCATTTTCTATTGACTGATCACAGAATCATTAAGGTGGGAAAAGACCTCAAAGATCCAAGTCCAACCGTCACCCCAACACCCCCCGGCCTCCTAAACCATGTCCCAAAGTGCCACGTGTTTTGAACACCCCCAGGGATGGCGACTCCCCCACCTCGCTAGGCAGGCTGTTCCAACGCCTGACCACTCTTTCAGTAAGGAAATGTTCCCTCATACCCAATCTAAACCTCCCCTGACGCAGCTTGAGGCCGTTTCCTCTCGTCCTAGTGCTCGTTACTTGGGTATGATGGATGGAATTACCCTCTGTCCCCTGCTCTGCCCCAGCCCTCTCCCCGTTCCTCACACCCAGGGGGAGGATGGAGGGAAACACGGGGCAGCGCTGGCTGCTCCGGCTCTGTCCCCAGGGCCGCGCCACTGTGGCTACTGAAAACCTCGGGCGTTTTGCAGATGGCGGCGTCTGAGGGAGCACACCCGCTAACAAACGCCCGCGAAGGGAGCTGCCGGGGCAGGCTGCCTTGGGTGGGAGGGGAAGGAGGCGGCCGGAGAGAAGCAGGCCCAGGGCTGTGAGGGGAGGGCCGGGGCCGTTACCAGCAGTTGTCCCGCGCTACGAAGTTGCACGAGTGCGCCGGGGCGGTGCGGCGGTGCGCCATGTCCCGCGGCGGGCCCGCACCGCGCCGAGCACCGCACCGAGCGCCGCACCGCGCCGGGGCGGGCCCTCGCGGCTTG
>VZTV01084377.1:0-11145 GCA_013400875.1 Anhinga rufa | reverse complement strand
GCTTTAGTAGCTCTGCAAGGTCAGCTTCCTGAAAGCTGTTCTCCCCTCTAACCACTACAGCTAGGTCTAAACCTCTCTGCTACCAAGTTTGAAGGGATCCTACTGCTTCTTATATATGGATGGATACTCATATTAAGGAGATAGATGCTCAGGGAAATAATAACTTCTCCACTCTGTACTTTTTAAGCCTTACTGTCTAGAAAGAGTTTAGTCTTGTGGGAAGGTGTTTCTTCCAAAGCATGATTGTTTTATTTATCATTACTCAAGGAGACGAAAAGGCCCTTTCTAGCTATGTGAAGTGGCTGCGTGCATCTCAAAAAAATGCTGTCATGTTTCTCCATTGTGCAAAGTAGAGGGTGATTTTTAGCAGTTATTGTTAGCTCTGTACCTTACTACCGATGAAAACTATAGGTTGGTCTGTGACCATCTATGGGATGATGTCCTGTTAAAGGTGATTCTCTTTTCAGAAAATATTCTTGATGTTAATGTCTGGAAGGCTCTTGGGATAAGCCTGGAGAATGAAATTCAGTTCTTCTGTAGAATACAAAGAGAAAGAAATGCATTCAGCAGCAATCTGTTTTTTTAATAGTAGCTGTGGAAGGTCATGAGATTTAAAATATTTACACTGTCATACTTATAAAATATGATGAACCTAGACATACTTAGTTGCATTCAAAAGGCTTAATATTTAGACATATGCTCTATAGGTAATGTTGCCATAGTGAAGAATGGTTGTACAGGGACTGTAATAGAAAAAATAATGCATAAATCAATTTAGTATTGATACTGGGGAAAATATAGGATGTTGGTATTGAATTTAGGTTAGATTTTGCTGCTTTTGTTTATCCTGAAAGTAAAAAGTATTTTTTTCTTTACAAATTTGGAAAAAGATTTATTGTTATCAATTACTTGATCCAAGGTTTGGCAGCTTTCTTTGATCAGATTTTCTCCTCCTTAGGTAAACTGCACCTTTAAATATAACCTGAACAGGTTCTTTCCTGTAAGGAAAATGAGTACAGCTAGGTGCTGTAACAAAATGTATGCAATAAAAAGGCAAATGATGAAGCGTCTTAATCTAGCTTTAAACAGTGGTTTAATAGATCTTTCACTAACCCAGGTTATGGCATATAATTTAACACGTGTATGCCAATTCAATGAAAACCTCTTTCAGTAGCATGTTAGATAGTACCCACTCATGCAGGCTTTCACATTAAAGTAATTCTGGGGGAGGGGGGAATTATAAGAACAGAAAGAAAGTTTACTCTTCCTCTTTATAGTGAAAACAAATGTGTTTTTCTCCAGAATCTGCCAAGCCTGTGTTTTAATGATTTAACAGATGGAGTTGGCACATGTGAACCTGGAAGATGCATCTGTCTGATTTTTCCAGTCTGAGGATTTTTTAACTGCATTAATGGCACAGACGATGGTAAAATATCACCTCCCCAGGCTGCTTTGCTCTCCTAACACATAATGTCTTTTAAGGAAAAAAAAAGTGATAGGAGACTGGGGTGAGGAAGAGGCCAGAGAAATAAGGATTTGAAAAGTTTAATATTTTCTGTCTTCACTGCATTAGGCTTTTAAGCCTTTCACTTTGAATTGCATGTGTGTATGGTGTGGAAACAGAAATTCTACCCAGGCAGCATTATCTGTGATCTCAGGGTTCTTTTAATTAATTGCTCTAAATAAACACGATTTAAAAAAGGAGACCAATAACCACTAGTGTTTTGTCCTTTGTAATTTAAATGACTGAGTGTCGCATTTCCAATTTGGTAATTTTACTTTTTTGTTAGTTCTTGCAAAGGTTTTGCTCATGTATAACATCAGATTTAGCACTCTCATTTAGTCACTTGTGCTGTTCATTCAGGAAGGCATGCAGACGCATGTCTGTTTTAACTGTTTGGAATGAGGGCCTTAATTTGAATTTCTTTATTTTAGAGTGAAATCCTCAGCACTCACCTGGGCTTTCTACTGAAACCAATGATGTGACTACCTGTGTAAGATCCTGAAAACTATTGGTTAAATGCCTCAGTAGTGCATAGGAGTGGACTAAATTACAGGCTCATTGTACTTCTGTTTTTATCTGCTTCTGCAGATATCTCTGTCAGAAAGTCCATCTTCTAAGGGAAGTATTGTCCAAGGGCCAGATCAGTACTTAACCAGGTAAGCTATCCAGCTGGCTGCCCTAACACTACAGATCAGTGTTTGCTAGGATATGGAAGGGTTCCTCTTTCTGTTTCTAAACAAAAATGTTGTGATAAAATGACATTAACCTGCAGTGGGCTGTGAACTGTCCAGTACTTGCTCTAACACCACCATACTTTTTGGTTCACTTCACCTTTACCTCCCTGCTGCTGAGAAAGAAGATGTAAAGAGGAACAACTCTCGTTGTTAATGAAATTAGCACAGATTTTCTGTCCGACATACTGAAAAATTTAAAAATGACAATGAAAAGGGCAGCAAAATTATTGCAAATGCTCTAGAGCTTTTTTGCTGGAGGAAAAGGTCTAGTCATACAGCTGTGCATCAGAAATGACTGCTGAAATGAATGATGTGCCTCACTTACGTGTGGAATCAAAGATAGATACACAGATAACACGATTGGATTTACTAATTGGTCTAATGAGAGATAGTACCTCTGTCTATGAACTTTGCCTTGCCAATGATATTAGATGATTATGGCTGAAAGAAAAATACCAAAAAAGTACAGTTACATGTGTTTGCGCTTCAGAAATTCTATTTGAAGTTGATACAGATGCCCCAGTTGCACTTTGTGGTAAAATGTGAACTCTGATCATGAGGGATGTGGAGCTGTATGGTTCTACAGCCATCTTGTCTGCCTTTTTCCATCTTCTTCCATCTCTCTAGTACGCCAGTCTTGATGCCACCTACCTGTCCGAGACTGTTAAATTACTGAAATGTATTTTTAAGTAAACATATTTGTTGAGACTGCTTCTCCACTTCCTGGTATTTTGTATAGTTTACATTGCCTAGTTTTACATGTCTAAAACCAAGACATGTAGATGAAGCGAACTATCAGTACATTCCACTTGCTCTAGGCTATCAACTATCATGGGATTCACTACCCTTTGGAGGTGCCTGTTTCACTTGACAACGGCAGCTTAGGCAGTCAGCTTCAAATAAATTCGTAACTTCTGGTTGAAGTTAAGTGTGCTTAACGCTACTTTTGCTATCTATCATGTAAACTAGGTACATAAATTGGAGGGTTTCAAACTGCCCTCACAATTGGAGGGAAAAAAAAAAAAACAACAACAAAAAAAACCCCCAAAACCCAACCCCAAGAAAACCCAACAATCAAAAAAAAACCCAAAACACCCAAACCAAACCAAAACCAAAAAACTCCACCAAACTTGAGCCAGTGCAGAATCAAACACACTTATTTCAATAGTCTTATCCTGATTCATGTTGATGTAAACAGAAACAGAATGTGTCTCTTCATTTTTAGTGAATCAGAGAAGAATGCTAAGAAACTTCTTTCTTCAGAAGCACTTGAGCCCTGGAAATAAGGTGCAAATTTTCTGTAAACCTTGGACACTGAAAATATCATTGCATTAACCATAACAAATATCCATAGAACTGTTTGTTTTCTTAATGCCCTTTTTGTATTTTAACAAATGGCTGTAATAATTTTCTTCACAGTTTTAAGGTTTGATTTATCGGTTCATTGTGTTCTTTCTTCAGAAGAAAACGTGTTACTGACATCCCTTGATATGAGTGACATATGGGTTCTAGCTGAAATGATAGAACGTCCTTTAATTTAGCAAAACAAAAATATGCTTGGCACTCTGTTCTTCTTTGCTACTATTCTAGCCAAATTTCATTTTCAAGAGTGATATGGCTTTTTTGTCATTGACTATGGTGACAGTACTTCAACTGGATGAGATCCTTCATGCTCTTGAGGTGCGGTCCACAGGGTACTAGCAATAATGAGAAAGGTGACATTTCTGCCAAAGTTTTTTGTGTTGCAGCTCAAGTCAACAAACAAGTAGAAAAGGATAGAAATACCTGAAAACATGAAAATAGCCTAAACTGAATGAGTTCTTTCCTTCCATTATGTTTTTCTTTCTTTTCTGGTGGGTATTTTTATTTTTAAAATTCTGTGGGGTTTTTTTTAAGATCATCTTAAAAACACCTCTAAAATAAAATCTGTGCTAAGGGAGATGCCCTTGAAATGCAGCAATAGAAATTATATATTCTCCAGGACTCAATCCAGTTAAACAGGATGATTCCAGAGCCCTTATACATTCTTTGTGAGCTGACATCCACTAAGACCATCCATTTCAAAACAAAACCTTCTCTCAATCCCTTGAACCCTGTTATGAATGGACATGGTACTCTTTGTTTTCAATGGTGCTCAAGCTAGTTTTTGTCCATTGCGCACTTGTCAGAGCACTGTTACTGACGGGTGAGCGTTTTAGGAACCTTTCAGATGACGTGTACGCTTGACCTCTCCAACAGATTTCAAATTGCAAGTGTGTTGAAAGTTCATGAATTTTTATTAGCTTTGAATTCCTTCTTCCATTATTTTCTTCTAGACAATGATAGGTGGTATACTTTATTTGATTACACTGTTGGTAGATAGAGGAAAGATATGTCTTCTCCTTAAAGGTAATGCTTACTCAAAGTCCATTCCCTCCCAAGCTAGCTGTAACCACTCAAACTCTGGTTACACTAGCACTCGCCATGCTGGTTACTGAACGGGCCTGTCTTCATAGGCACTAGTCATTTTGATCTACTCTAGTATTGTCTCCATTATGATATTAAGGAACTAAAAGGCATGTGAATATATCTGACTTTCTGAGCAGTCTTTTTTCTTATTGTCAAGACTCCATTTGAAAGGCTGGGTATACCAGAAACACTGAATTTGTAGGACAGAATGAAAGAACAGATACAAATGTGAGAAATTTTTGATGAACAACTTTGATGTGTAAAGATGAATGAAAACATTACAGAACTTGGAATTTAATTTTTCTACTAATTCCATCATCTGTGGAAGTCAATGAGACTTTCTGTTGACAAATCCATAAGTATCTTCTGCATCTCATATAGTAGATCAATTGTAGCTTTCTACTGTGTAACTGAGATGCATTCCATCCTTCAGAGAAGAGAATTTCTCCATTATTGAGGGATGTTCTAATTTTAAAATATTAACTGCATCGTGCAAGCAAAGTATGGAATATACATACTTAATGTCCCGTCTAAGAAAGATGGAGGTAAAAACTGCATTGAATACAGACGGCTGCCTCCTAGCTCTAAATTGTCTTGTTTGGAACTTACAGGCATGACATGTGAATGCCTGCAAGCTTTTGTGCTCAATGCCAGTAATTCCTATAAAATAAATGGAAACTAATATTGAATATACCACAAAAAAAAAAAAAAAACAACACATGAGGATATTTTTATACTGGCAATCATGATTATTGGTAGTTCTGACCATGAAAACTTCTTTACATTTTTTTTTTTAGTCTACCTGTGTCCTGTATAAGGAAAGGTTCCATTGCCAATTTTAAGAAATTTCTGAGATCGTGATTCTGTATTGGGGTGTGTGTGTGTGCATCTGGTGGTGGTGGTTGTTGTTGAGAAACTGTTTGTACTCGAGCATGGATTTAGATTTTTTTTTCAGTAATCTGTTTATTAATTTTTTCCAAGGAATAGAACGATTTGTGCAGAAAAAGAAAAGGTTAGTCAGTGTGCAAACATAACCACCAGCTTCCATGATCTTATAAACCTTCAGTTATTTAACAAACCAGTTAGAATGATGACTAGGCAAAACCAAGTTTAAAGTGAATTAAGATTATGCCCTATATATAGCCCACATTTATAGGATTATTTTTTTTTAAATAACTTACATCAGCTTTAAAGTAATCTGTGATTCAAGAATTAAAATATAAAAAGTAATAAAAATCTTTAAAACAAGTGTCCTGGTTTTGGCTGGGGTAGAGTTAATTTTCTTCATAAGTAGCTCATATAGGGCTATGGTTTGGATTTGTGCTGGAAGCAGTGCTGACAACCCAGGGATGTTTCATTCTTGCCAAGCAGGGCTTGCACAGAGCCAAGGCCTTTCCTGCCCCTCTCCCACCCCAGCAGCGAGGGGCTGGGGGGCACAAGGAGCTGGAGGGGACGCGGCCGGGACAGGGACCCCAGCTGACCCCAGGGGTGTCCCACACCGTATGGCGTCATGCTCAGCGTATGGAGCTGGGGGAGGAAGGGGGAAGGGGGGACGCTGGGAGCGATGGCGTTTGTCTGCCCCAGTCACCGTTAGGGTGATGGAGCCCTGCTGTCCTGGGGATGGCTGAGCACCCGCCTGCCCGTGGGGAGGGGTGAAGGAGGTCCTTGGTTTGCTTTGCTTGTGTGCGCGGCTTTTGCTTCACCTGTTAAACTGTCTTTATCTCAACCCAGGAGCTTTCTTCACTTTTACCCTTCTGATTCTCTCCCCATCCCACTTGGGGGTGTGTGTCGGGGGGTGATGGTGAGCGAATGTGGGGCTGAGTTACTGGCTGGGGTTAAACCACATCAGGAAAGATCAGAAAAGAAAGATGAAGTTCTAGAAGAGTTTCCTTCCTATCCCCAATTTCAAATTTATGATAGAATTAAACTTAAATTGGTCTCTCAGGCAGCAATTATTCTCTATAATCTGGAAAGAAAAGAACATCTCTAGAGAGAAGAGAGTGTTTGCTATATGCCATCTAACTTTATCTGGAAATAATGACTAGATTCTTTGGAGGGCTTATGTTCTGTTCTAAGTGATTGTCTACAGTGGGAAGTTAGAGCATGCTAGGTAGGGAAATCATGCTGAACAGTGACCAGGGATATCCAAATCCATATGCAAGGTAAGCTCACCAAATAACAATCCCTGCAGTGCATGTGGCAAATCTGTTACGTGCACAGACAGGAATTAGCTTTGAAAATTAAGTGCTTGCAGACTAGGGAAGTAATACATAAAGAGCAGTTACAACAGAAAATTTCCAAGAATTTCCAGAAGTCCAAAAGTTTCTTTGCTCTTTGTCTCTAGTCCTCACTATAATGTGGAAATTGAGAAAGTGCACAAGTTAGGGTTGTTTTGTGGTTTTATTTTATTTTGTTTTTGCAAGGTTTCTTTTGCTTGGCATCTCTTCGCATTTGTGTTTTGAGTGGAAGAGTTGTCTTGCACCTAGATCATGGGTCTAGATCCCATGGGTCTAGCTCAGGGAACCTGAGATCTTTGGAGCTTACACAGTGAATTGCTGTATTAGTCTGGTTAAATTGTTTAAGGTTTTGTTTCTCTCTTAGAGAGAGTATAACAATACGTCCTTACTCCCATGTTATTTATCTGATACCTTCTTAGGTATTCAGGACAGGAACTCTGCTCAATCTGTGTTTTATAAAATGTAAGACACAAGGAATCTGGTTTCAGGGGGGACATTTAGGTGTTACTGTATAGTACTGATAATCCGTAACAAAGAAACCAGGTGCTTAATTTCCCAGTCCTCGCACTCCCTACAACTGGTGGGTTTGCAGTTTCATGTTCTAGCAGCCAGGTTGTAGTGAGCCACAGCAGCTTCCTCCAGTTCAAGGGGTTTTGTTGTCTCATTTGGCAGAGTGGACCAGGTAACCAGGAAAACACTTGCTAATCCTCAGAATGTTGGATTTTTTTCTGTCATAGGAAATGAGGTTTTGTTTTAAATAGCGTGGTAGTTATAGTCAGAAACTATTGCTTGGATAGCTTTGAGAATTGACACCAGTGCAAGCTAAACTTAGTTTGCATCAATATTTGTAAAAGTATATTAAACCACAGGCACTATGACTGGAAATGCCCTGTGGCAGCTTACGGAAGGTGCTAGTGGAAGAATATGAGGGCCAGACTGACCCAATCTATGAAGTCTTTCATCAGTAATTTGAATAAGATTTGTCTCACTGTAATTAAGAAGCAAAAGAAGAGAGTCGGCTAATAGAAGCTTTTAGTAATAAACTGCAATTGGTGTAAGAGAAATGAACAACTCTTTCATCATGACAACATTGGTTGCCATCTCTGTAGTGCTAAACACTCTGAGAGAAGACAAATACTCTCTGCAGCACAAAGTGTGACTGACTGCCTTTAAGGAATAGAAAGTGCTAAATGACCTTTCATCACTTTAATCACTTGACTGGGTAGAAAAATTTTTAATGAAGGTCAATATGACTGGAAAAATGTCATAGGTGATAGTGTAAGTGGCACATTCTTGACTCTTACATGCTCCTCCTGATGAGGGTCTTTTCCAAAAATGTTCTTTGCAACCAATGTCTTTTTCTTTGGAAGATAATACTTTAGCACAGTAATAGTAACAGGATCCTGATGAACTATGTGGTGTCAGATGGTGAAGACTGGTGATTCTTTAAAGCAGTGGTTGGTGTAAAAAATTAGAATTTAAAGACTTTCTCTGTGTTGATTGTTTATATAATTTTGTTTGAATGCCTTTAATCCTGTTCCCACTGTATAAAATAAATCACTGGTATAATTACTAGTGCTTCTAAAGGCTGGCTGTGGCCTTTAGAAACTGGGCCAGAGAAAACAGAGTCAGTTTGACTGTATGCTTCTTTTTGAAAATGTAGTGTCTTTGTTGGATTTCTTTGTGCAGTAGTCAGGAGCTGTAATCCAGTTACATCTAGACCTTACGCATAGGTTGCTTATCCCTATAATGACAATAATTATCCCTTATAATGAGAATAAGAAGCCTCCTGGGTGATGTTTTTTGGTGGGCATGAATTGGGTGATTCTCTGGTCCCCATTTAAACAAAAAAAAAATGTGTTAGGGGAAAATAGGCAAGTAGCTCAGTTAAGAGATTAAGCTTTCATAAGGGGCTGGGATGAAGCCATATAATAAATTTTAGGCGGATGACCTTTTGAAGACAGGCTTGGAATGAGAGTAGAGCTTAGAGGTTTGGCTTGACATCCAAGCAGAGTTACTTGGTGTAATCCTATAGGGAGTAAGTGATTGCTGACAACGGTATTCTGGACTGAAGAAAGAATACAATATAATGAAATTATGTTAATATTTTTATTTTGGAAGATTAGCTGGACATGAAGACCTTTGCCCTCTCCTCTGTAATGATGAAAGTTGTAAGTATATTCAACTGAAACATGGCTGGTTTCCTGTTCTGTTTTTTATAGAAGAGTAGGGAATTGTCCACTACTGTCAGGAAGATACCCAAGAGTAAAAGATAAATCACAAGTTAGATATTCAAGAGTAACACATCTAAGGCAAGATGCCATTCAGTTTTCAGAGAGGGTTGAGCTCGTTTTTGTGCAAGTCTGCAACTAGAAATACTGGGGATCGTAGTGCTGAGACGACGACGTCTGCTGGCACACCCTTCCAGCTCTGCTTTCCCTGGGCACACTGGCATGGCTCAGTGTTGGTAACTTCGGAATTTGTGTCCAGGTCAATGGTACAGCTGTGCCTGTGCTCTCCCTATGGTCCACTGTTTTCTGATATTCTGAGGACTCAGTTTACATTTACTGTAGCTCATTTCACAAGACTACTTTTACATATACTTTAAGACTCCTTATACTGTGATTTGGGAGTTGCCTCATTTCTTTTCTAATTGGTGCAATGAAAGCAGTCTGCAAAGACATCAATATTAAACATCAGAAGACAGTTTTCTAAGTAGAGCATGCATCTGATGAGCCACATGAGAGAGTTGCAGAGAAATAGGTTTATGCTGGCATTAAAAAATAACAACAGCCCGCCTTGTTTGAACAGAGACAAATGAAACATTTGCATCTTTGGTAATTTGGATGCTGGCAATGAAGCCTTGTTTGTCAGTCCTTTGACTTCAGACACTGTCATATAATTTTCACTCAGAAGAATATGTACCAAAGAAAAAGGAAGGCAAAGTATGTTTATTATTTCTTTACATGTTCAGCAGGAAGCCAGTGATTTGTTATTCAGACACATCACATTGTTATGCTACACAATGCAATACCATGAAGTGTGATAGGTCTTGAAAGATGAAAATGTCTCTTGTGGGACGATCACTCTTGGGGTGTTCATCTATCAGTTTGTGTCGTGCCTTTCCAAGTCAAATCAGAGCAGCAGAAATCCCAACATCTGTGATGTGTGCTCTTACTTTTTACAAATCAAATATAAACATAAACAGTAGGAGTCCTGTTCCCAAGATGAAATAGATAAGCTTTGTCATAGCATCATTAATATTTTGTGTTTCTCAGCACATGCTGACTGTTGCTCTGTGATGCTTGAGATTTGGGCTTCAGAGGAGCTTGTGCAAATGTTGCCTTCAGTTTCTGTGTTATGTAAATTAATTCCTTTTGCATCACTTCTTTTCCACCAAATTTTACTACCATTTGTAGTTTCCAGTGGACCCAGGCTGAAAGTAAAATGCAACTGGAGAAGTTAAGTTTCCCTCTGGTTCTGCATGAAAGGCATGTGTAGTACGCATGAATTTTACAGACTCAGCACAAAACGGTAAGGCCTTGAAATTCACTTAAGTAGGCCCAAGTCACGTACTTGCACAAAGCTCTGTAGCATTTAGTGAAGTCTTTTTGCTCTGAGTTTGTCACCTAATTTGGAAGTTTAATTACACTCATGAAACTGCTGAGGTTATTATAATTCACCATGTTTCCTTAGCTGCAGGTGAGGCAAGGGAAGACGGCAAAAAGAGTTGTGGTAAGGAGACTTTTACTTAATATGCTAAGAGATCTTCCTGGGTTTCTCCCATGACAGCTTGTCTGCCAGTTTACATTCCTGAGCTTCAAATATCACTCCAAGCTAGACATCTCTTGAAACCTGACCCATTTATTCCAGTCCTACTCATCACATTTTTGTGAGGAGGCTACGTTAACATCTAACTGTAGTCTGCACGGGAAAAAGCTAGAGGAAAACACCACTTTCAAAAATTTTCACGGAGGGGGGAGAAAAGCTGCCCTGCAAACTGGAGATTTTCTGACTGAGCACAATTTGTTCAAATCTCAGGGTGCTGCAAATGATGAGCATGAGAAGAATGCGAGAGAAAACAGTAAGAACAAAATTCTCGCTTTTATGAAATCTGTTCTGTGGGGCTGAAGTGAAGCAGGAATTTCTTAATGCAAATTAAAATCAGGTCCTAAAACCATATTGAGTTTTCAAACTCATTCTCTGTTGCCCCTGGCCTTGC
>VZTV01084372.1:6478-22927 GCA_013400875.1 Anhinga rufa | reverse complement strand
TGGGAGCACCATTAAGATCAAGTTAGCTGTCACTAGTCACAACATACCTGCAGCAAGCATGACAGACGGATTACAGTTATTCGTACAGCTGATTACTGCAGCAATGACAATGCAGCCATGAGATAGCTTGTATTCGTTTCCTTCATACTGAACAGGTACAATGTCATTCTGTTTCTCAACTGCAATCTGAAACCCTTTAACACCAGACTAGATGACAAAAATACAAGTTAGCAGTTATTATCGTACAGAAGGCATGACATTACAGCAAGACCAAGTGAACCCTCATTTTAAAATAATACTCAGCTGTCCCGTTAGGAACCCTTAAACAGATTTTTAAAAGCAGCCCTACGTTCATGCCTCTCTCCATATCTACAGTGGTCTCATCCTTCTTTCTTCGCAATTGCTTTAACTTTGCAACAACCCTAGTCAAAAAGCATGGTTGATCCCCAGCTCTCTTCCTGCTACACATGAAAGAACAAACCCATACGAGTACGTGTCTAATCCTGTACAATACTTGTTTCTGAATTAGAAGCGTACCCGAGATTTTAATTGGAAGAGGATTACAACTAAAAGCGGACTAGGTCCATTAACATTTCACACCCTCCAGCTCTTCAGCACAGTCATCCTCCAGAGGTCCCTTTCAACATCAGCCATTCTGTGATGCATGATCAGTTACAATTCTCCTGTCTAGCACAACTGATCGTTCTGTATCGTACACCTCGGCACAAGCCAGAATGCTAAAACCAAGAGAAAGAATTTTTACAGCATGTCTAAGTGTACATGTTTCTAATACTCCTGCCAGTCTTCAACTTTAATGATAAACACTAAAACCCAAGATGCATTCCTGTATTAGCTGCATTCTTAGATACCTATGTGTTCCTAACCGAAAATATCACCTTCAGCGTAAAAACATTTCTGCGGTGATGTCAGGTTAAGCTGCAAACAAAAATCACTTGCTAAGTTAAGAACCCGAAATGCTGATCTTGGAAGTCTTTCTGCATCTCCTTCAAGATATGATGAGTTTTCTTTTCTTATGGTAATTCTGTTTAGGAAATTAAATAAACTACATCTGTTTTAAATGACTCTGAAAATGAGGAAGTGTTTTCCAAGCTTATGCTATTTATTACTTAACTTTTAAGTTTTTCCTCCCTGGAATCTCAACTGTGCAAGTACGGATTTCTGTTGTCAACTTTGTCACAAGTTCACATTCCTGACAAACACACCTATGATTTACGAGCTACTATCCTCGGGACACTTGTCAAGCAAGAAAAGACTATCACTGGATAAACTGTTTATACAGCAATAAAGAGGGCTCAGCAGGTATGCAAGGAACAACTAACGTTAACATCAATTCACGCAGATTATCGGAAGTACCTTTCGAAGAGTACATCAGTTGTACAAACCTTTTCATTTAAGCAGGCTTGGAAGTCGCTTTTCATGTTAATAACAGCCACTCTATCTTGGGACCTCTTGGGGCCACTGACATATGGAATTATAGAACTTAGACTAATTTGCACTACCTAATAAAAAAAGAAGGAAAGAAAAAGCACGCATTATCAATCCCAGCCCTACATTACTGTGAATATACTCTTGAGACATCCAGGACCTCTTCTGTTTAAAACTTGGATGTTCTGAGACATTAACACTCTGGGCTTCCACTTTCAAGACTGCCCACTGTAAAAGACTATTCATCTTATTCAAAGTGTTTTAACATTATGCCTAATTTTTCTACCATCTGTAAGACTTACCTGGTCACCCGGGAGTGACAGGAACTCAGCATCTGTTAGCTGACATGAACGTTTATTGTACCTCCCGTCTTTCCCCCACACCCTCTATATTTTGCAAATACGTCACTTCTCAAAATAGTGAGTTAATAAATGCAGCTTTTCTTAAAGCAATGAAAATTAGAGCAGGAGACAAAATGGTTAAATCAGCAGTAGTTATTTATTATGAGAATCAAACAGAGAAACAAGCCATTTCAAGCATACCTGGGAATACTCAGGTTCTCTGGAAGAACTCTCATCAGTTCTAAGTAACTTCACAGCTTTAAGATATGCTTCCATGACCTCAAGCTTAGCCTTGTCAAAACCTTAGGAAGGTTAGGAAGATTTCAAACACGAGAAAGGTCACATTGCAAAAAATAAATAAAACAAAACACACAATTCTCAGAAATTCAGACTGTTTCAAGCATTTCAAATTTATCCTTGAACATCCAAAGTACTTCTCACGGCACGCCACTTCCCTACCCCAACTTCCACCAGCTATTCAGGAATAATACACAAGTTAAAATACTTTTTAAAATCAGCTTAATTTTCCTTCTTATATCAAGGAACAAAATAAGCTGTTCCAACTCCAGCAGTTGTAACTCTAATTAAATTTACAGATTTGCCCCTGAAGTTCATAAAGCTTTTCTCTATTAAGATTTATTTGTTTAATACAGATCACGTGCTTAGCCGATAATAGCCAGTATTACTGGCTACTGTTAGAAAGTGTTTCATTTGCTCTGCACTGACCAGACAAAACATGTTTGTTACTGAATCAAAAATGTTTAACTCGTATTTAGAAGTGACAGATTTCAGTGTTAGAAAGGCTTATTAATGTGAATGAGCTTTTTTTTGAGATCTGTTACCCTGTGGCTCTCTCTGTTTGCAGTAGCTTGATAAGGAATTGTCATCCTTCTAGCTTCACTTGAAATATCAGCAAAATAGCGCTCTTCAAAGGAAAAAAAATCATTGGCACAAAAAATCAGAAACGTGTTATGATTTGTTTTGCAGTTTCACTTATTTCTAGTAACCATTTTAGATTTTGATTTTGTAGGGAATTTACAGGTGGTTAAGGATTTCATTTCATATTGAGAAGACATATTTTGAGAAGTGTATGAAATATAAGTGAGAATTTTCTTAATACTTTTCTTTGAAAGGTTTCAAAAACAAGGACTCTGGATGTTGAAAAAGAACACAACATTAGTAAATCAGGTATTGGACAAATGAACGGGATGGGACACAAACCTCCAGGCCAAGTCAGCTAGCCCCATGCCAGTGTTGTGCATGCAAAAACTACAGCCTCACGTAAATCCACGGGATACATGGAGACAAAACAGGCCACAAGGAAACATCCATGCCAGTAAAGCAGGCAACTCGCTCAGACCCAAATGCCACGTACTCAGTGTCCCACAAAGCCAGCCAACAGTAAATATGCACAGTACAGTTTTTGTGGCAGGTGTTTTTATATAATACAATTTTTATTCAGATCGTGAGATTCTACAGGATAAAAGTTGTAGCCAAGTATATCCCATGGCACAGCCTGTTACTGTACAGCAGAATTTTGTACATTAAATCCATGTCAGAACTCTGCAGAAAATCCCCGTTTAAGGGCCTTGGAGTTTTAAGCAAAAAAACCTATTGCCACACATCTACAACACTATTACAGTGAACCACTATTTTAATTTCATGTTTACCTGTATGTTTTAAGTGCTTCAGTGTCACATTATCAACAGGGAAAAAGCTCAGAATAGCACCATATTCAGGACACATATTTGCTATTGTGGTTCGGTCTGCTACAGACAGCTGGGAAACTCCACTCCCAAAAAACTCAACAAATTTTCCAGCGACATCAGCTTGCCGAAGATGCTGTTTAAAAGAAACGCACAAGAACATTTGCTATGTGAAGAGGTACAATGCAAGCAATGTTTCTTGCAACAATTCACGATCAGCAAGTCAAGAAGGTTTAAAATGGAAAGCTGAAACCTTGAGGCTGACGCTTGCAAAAAACCCAAGTCCCAGTACATACTGGGTTCTAAAAATCTACACTGGAAGTTGACATAAAAACCCACACCTCCACCTGCAATTGAGTTATTCAGATTTCCTAGTCAAGAACAGATGCGCATTTCTTAAGGCATCATGCAGAAAGAAGAATGTATTTGCAGAGCAATCACAGCTCTTCACCTACTACAACAGCAAGTCTGTGCCACCCTGGCAAAACCTTGTCTTCAAAACATACATTCTTGAGTTATATCAGCATACAACCATAGACAGGCCTTGTGCCGTGCAGGAGTATTTTAGAACAAAAAGGGTATCCAGAAAAAGTTTGAGCTAGAGAAGAAGCCTACATGCTGTCAAGCCGGAGAAAAATAGGAAACAGGGCTTCTCTCCCCAGCCCCCAACCCCGCGCGCACACTTTTTTTAGTGCAAGAGGGCCTGTAGATAAACGACTAGAGGGAAAAGAAGAAAACCTCTACTTTGGAGGACCATTAAATAAAAATGGTTATAGAATATTTTTATCTTTCTGCACTGTCATAATTAAAGGTATACTAATAATACTCCCAGCATTTAATTCAGTTCTCAAACACCACTGGTAGAACTTGCAACAAGCTTCACTTGGTTTGAAAGCTGACTTACCTTTATAATGCTTAGAACAATATCTATGGATGTAGCAAGCGGGCCGGCTGTGCCCGTCAGTTCGCATCCAACCACCTCAGGCAAAGTGAGCGTAACAGGCATCCCCAGCATCACTGCTTCTGTTTCAATCCCCCCAACACCTGGAAGGAGAATATTAAGTTGTGTTCATCAGTTTAAGTAACCGACACTAAATATTTTGAGGTCATAAAATCTAATAAAACCCTTCCTATTACGCCCAAAGGCTACAGCAAGAAATGTATGGGGTTCTCTGTTAAATATTTGCACATGAAAAATAAAATCATAGCATAGCATAATTCAGCTTGGGAGGGACCTCAGGAGGTCATCTAGTCCAACCACCCGCTCAGAAGCCCCAAATAAAAAACACACAAGCAAGACTACTGCCAAAGTTTGACTTCACAGTCAACCAGAAAATATTCTATATCTAAAATGAACTTTCCAAGAGAAAAAAAAACTTCATACAAGTTTTATGCTGCACATACAAACAGTACTTATTTGAATATCAGTTGGGTTTTGGCTATTTTCTCTTTAAATTACAACAAGCAGTTTCTCTCTGGAAAGAAACGTTAGTTGAGATTACTTTTAGACAAAAAACGTTCTGAAGAATAATTCAAGACAGTTTGTTATGCTTGAGATAGAAATATCCAGTGGGAAGAAAGTACTTCTCAGTAATGCCTTAGTATGCCTTTCAAAGCACTGTCAAAGTTATTCTTAGGATACTTACCCCAGCCCAAGATACCCAATCCATTTACCATGGTTGTATGAGAATCTGTGCCAACCACACTATCTGGATATAGGAAATCTTTAACTTCAAAAACAACTCTTGACAAATATTCCAAGTTAACTTGGTGTGCCATTCCAGTCTCGGGTGGAATTACGGAAATGTTCTTGAAAACCTTTGAACTCCACTGTAATTTTTCCAAAATGAGAAAGAAAGAGTTGCATTTTTTCAAAGGTATATTCAATTCTCAGAACATAACCAAAATGACAAAACTAATATGCAATAAAACAGTACTTGCTATTTACGCAAGTGGCTTTTACTCATTTATCGAGCAGAGCTATGTGAGCCCCTCGGATTCTGTACGTTCTTAATCATTAACAAACCCATTCACCCAATTCCTGCTGAAGGCTGACTCAGTAGTTCACTCCTGCCTTTCAAACGCAGGGCTGGATAAGCCTCTCACCTTCCAGTTCACACAACTGATTTCAAGCACAGCTAAGACTAGTATTTTGGCAACAGAACCTAAGCACTTGTATTTATAGCAGAATTTAGTTTAGGTTTTACACTCCTGGATGAGGCTGAAGATACAATTTAGAAAAGTGTCTCACTACACGCAAACTCAGGATGTTCAATTTAAAAAAGCTGCTGTGGAAACCTGTAACAAGCTTCAGCTTGGTAGTTTCCCTCTTTAATAATGTAAAAGCTAATTTGCAATTTTCAGAAAGAAACCTCCTCGTCTACCTACGTGAAAAGATTTTTACATCATTGCATCGGATTCTTAATCCATGTTAAATCAGTGCATGGAAGATGAAGTACCAATGCCGCAGGTCCCTGGCTAGCAACAAAGCAGCCCGCGTTCACCACACAAAAGACTTCCATTAAAAACAATTGTACCAGCACTGCCGCAGAGTTTGAGAGTCCAACGTCTCTATGCTGGCTTCTGGTCAACGCTGCCAACCTCAGCAGGATTTGTAACAAAAGTATGGCTAAATAAACCTTTTATCCACAAACTCACTGTGACCTAAGGTACTGAGCGTCAAGATGACTAATGCTTCATGAATATCTACTTTGTTGACTGTCTTCATGCTGACAAGAACCTAATCAGAAGCATAGGCTTTTTCCAAGTTAGAATTACAAAAAAATTATCTCCCCTTTAAGCAACACCTGGCTTTAGAATCTCTGCTGCCTAACATTTTTTAAACTCATAAACCATGTTATTAGCCAATTTTCTGTTCCCATATTAAATTCAGATTTGAAGAGTCTGACATTTCCAAATGATTACATTTAATTTATCATCTAAACCTGAACACCGGTAGACAAATGGAGCAAGCTCTTGAAACAACCAAAACACAACACAACACAAAGCCCACAGGTACACAGACATACCTTAAAAAATTGAAGCCTCTCTCTATTTCGGCCAAATTCCATCTCTTGATTTTTCAATACTGTCTCAGGCCTAGGAAGAAACCAAGTTTACAAGCACTGTCACAATTCATTTCGAATTACAGAAGAACAAGTTGTTATTTTTGCTTGTTTGATGGAAGACTCATTTAAGCCTGCAGCCAAATTTGAAGTGGTTTATTAGAACAAAGATAATTCCTTCCTTGCAGCAAGCTCTCTGTAAACAGTGAGGAATAACTGATTTCATCTGTGCTGTGCTTGAGAACATGTTTATTCTAGGTATAGTTTGCCTAAAGCATTTGATCTCAAAAACACTCAATTTAAGAGATCTATTCCCAGCATGTAGTACAGTACCCAGAAGCTTTTCTTTCTCCCCCTGCCCCAATCAGTAGTCTTACAGGTTGCACACCTCAAAATTCAATTACAGTGAAAGAACCAAGACATTCACTAGTTCCCGTAAAAACCACTCTCCATGTTCAGTACTAGCCCTGTAGCAGCTGAGCAGAACATCAGGGCAACTGTAACTATCCTCCATTTCTGTACTCTTTGCCTCCAAACCACAATTTTTTCTTCACAGGCACTCATCGGTACAGTCTCATAAAATGAACCACCTTTTCTTAATAAGTGTTATTTATTAAGATGCTGATATTCATTATAAATAATCTACAATTTCAGAGGAATAACCTCTGCTTTTGAGAAGGTGGACAAGGAAGGGAACACACTTGCTTGTAACAAGAAGGAAGGAAGTCCTCAATTTCCTGGAGGTGTATTTTACACTACGACCCTTCCCTTTCTTCTCTGCAGTGACAGAAGGTTAGTGGCTTTGCGAAGCCCCAAAGGTTTGTCAACATTCACGCTGCAGCTTAATACACACAACTGCTGTTTTCACAGAATGGCGGGGGTTGGAAGGGCCCTCCAGAGGTCCCCTCATCCAGCCCCTGCGTGAGCAGCACACCCAGAGCAGGGGGCACAGGACCGAGTCCAGGCGGGGTGGGAATGTCTCCAGGGAAGGAGACTCCACAGCCTCTCTGGGCAGCCTGGGCCACTGCTCTGGCGCCCGCACAGCAAAGCGGTTTTTCCTCAGATTTAAATGGAACTTCCTGTGTTCCAACTTGTGCCCAGGCTTTTTGCTGCCAGAAACATCAATATTGCTGAAAACATCAGCATTTTTAAATGATTTAATTTAAAAATACTGCATTCCTACACCTGTACTGAGCAGGAATATTTGCATATCTATAAATTTACCACGACAATCGGCATCATATCACTGTGGGATACAGATTTGATCAGCTTTTAAATTCTACACCTGTCCATCACAGGAAGACAGGGGTCTGAAGAGTACATCAGACAAAAGAGGTGGCAGCTGAAAGGAGGGTGATTACAGGTAATTGCCATAGATGGAATGGTACGCAATGATCTGTTAATAACACTGCTAATCTGGAAAAGGCAGATAGATGAGGTTCCCCATGGCCATTACATACAGGCAGGATATACATCAAGTTTCAGCTCGACAGATGGACTACCCTAGAAACTGGGGGATGATGTATGGGCTAGTTCTGAGCTCTTCTGTAAGAGTCAGGGACTTTTGAAAAATTCTCTCAGAAAAACTAAAACTTACTTTTAGAAATAAATGAACGTTTCATTGATTTATTCACTGAGGTTTACTTTGTAACATACAGAGGATTACTCTTATGCTTTGTTGTCCTTGTAAAGAAACAAAGGAAGTCTCAAAATGTAATTTAAAAATCATAGCCTTGAGTTGGCCATCTGCACTGTGTTTAGGAAAGCCCTTTTTGTAAAAAAAAAAATTATTGTAGACTAATTTAAATCTGCTACATCAGACCTTCTATGCTAATTTAAATCTGCTTCATAGGCCTGTCTATGGCACATGTGAAGATGAGTAAAAAAGGATGGGGGGGAGAGGGATATCACACCTCTCTGAACTGTCACAGGCAGTGCTTAACAACACAGAAGGAAGCGAATAATTAAAAAAAGGAAGCTTTCATACTCAGGCACCGGCTGAAGATGGAAAGGACAGAGGATAGGCGTGTTCTCAATCTGCGCAGAAAGTTGTCCTGAGTTGCGACTCGAATCTCCGGCGCTACACGGCCCCCTGCAGCCAGTTTGACCCCTGCAAGGCAGCTTCCGAGGCTGCGTTTTAAGTGGAGAAAGCTTTGCCATTGGCTTCTGTGAATCACCACCTCCAGGATTTGGAGCATTCTGTATTGCACTGTAACATTAAACAGAAGAATAATTTAGACATTAGGAATTTTGCTCTTTTTCCCCCCCCTTTATTTTTGCAATCCCTTCAACAGACTATAAAATATTATCTGAAAAAAATAGTTACTTTACTACAACCCTGTTACAAAGTAAACTACCACTGGATAAGCTTTGTTAAGTAAGGTAGTGTGGCATGAAAGTGAACAGAACTGGATTGTCTGAAAGATTAAGACCAGATAAACTCCGGCTTCATTTTGTTCACAGCAGACCAGAAATCTTTGTAAACAATGTTGCAAAGGCTAAAGTCAAGGTTTTAGACTTCGAAGGTGTGGGTGAAGCCTCATCCAAGTGGTGGACTTGCTGAACATGTCTTTTTAAGCCAGTGCTGTACATGCTCCGTTACATCCACAGAGGAATGATTACAGACGAAGCTTTCTCAAGGAAAGACACGTAACTTTATTATTTAGTTAGGCTTTTTATACAAATTCTCAAAGGCTCAGATAAATTTTATACACTATTGAAGTCAGTTGGAAAACGGAAAAGTTATGTTTTTTTAAAAAATAAAGTCCATATAGCACACTACCCTCTATTTGTAAAATATTGAGTCTTCGCATGAGAGCAAAGAAAGCTTGGTGTGGAAAATGAATGATGTTTTACCTCTCAATATTTACCAAATCATGGATTCCTAATTAAAGCCACTGCTTTCTTCTACTTTAGTAACGCAGAAAAGATACTTAGTTATCGAATTGCAGGATATTGTGTGGCCTCAGATGATACCTTGTCTAAATCCCAACTTAGTCCAGGAGCCTTTGATCAGCAGGAGATGGAAGCTATGCGAAAGCAGCACAAACCATCCTGTAGTCAGAGGTTTCTTATCACAGGCCCGCAGCTGCCGAGATCCTGTAAGCTTTCCAAATGTGAAACTACAGAAGCCGGTTTTATCATTACAAAGCAGCATGTTGAGACCTCTTGCCAACACTTGGTCTTTCTGATAATTTTAGGCTAGCCTAATTGCAACGGAATCAGCTGTCCCTCCAGACACAAGAATGGACAGACCACAGAACTGAAACAACACATATGCAATATAACAGATGATTTGTAGCTTCTTGCTCTTCTAATACTAACCAAACGGAAATCCTGTGTATATTCGGGAGGTCTACAGAAATGACTCATACACCCATGTCCATTTGACCACAGACTTTTCACCCCATGAACTTTTAAAACTCCAAAAGAGCTTGAGCAATTTACACAATTCTGCATGAGCTTGAAAGGCTCCATGATGGAGGAGCAGGGGAGAAGGTGGAGAGGAGCTACATTATTTACTTCAGCAGACACTGAATAAAACGCGACTTTTTCCACTTCTGCAATATAATGTTTCTAGCAAAAGGCAGCCCCAGGCTGTTTTCATCACATTATTGCCTGTCAGAAAAGGAAAGCCAGGCTGTCAGTTTTCCAGTCCCAATACTACTCCAGACTCCTACAATTCTCTCTCTGCAAATACACGCAGCCCTGTTTAACCTGTGGTAAAATCCAGGCCTATTAAAAAAAAAACACCAAACAAAAAACCAAACCAAACCAAAACCCAAACCCCACAAAAACCAGAAAACCAATCTCGTAAGCTATGGGCTGAAGTGACAGACTTTCAATATGCCCAGTAGGATCGCAAGCCTTTTCTCTGGAGCTGTGACAAGGCGGTCACATTTAAAAACAGTTTTGTTCAACAGTAAAAACAGGGTAAAGCAAAATTACGAACTCCCTCTGCCTCATTGTCTTAAGACATTATTTTCTAGAAACCATGACAGGTCCAGTTATTTCAGCAACCTCTTGCCCAGAATTTGGGTTGTCAGACAGCTTCACCCACAACCCCTCACAACCATTCTCTCTCTCCTTCAGGAGTGGTATTTTACCATTTTTATCCAGCCCTCTTTCAGATACCATCAGGCCTAGTTCAGGGATCGACACCTGACAAATGATTTGATGGGACAGTATCAGGTCCACAGTGAATCCATACTTCAGCATCAGTCAAAGAGTTACGGTTCATCAAAAAAATGAGGTACGTTACCATTTGCTGAAATCAATCTGCAGAGAATGGTCAACAGTGAAGTCAACTGGACAGGCAGGATTGACTTTCACAGGATCTCCTCCAGCATTTCTCACAGCTTCCCTCATGGCAGCAAAATCCACCATTGCTGGAATTCCACTAACAGACAGAAAATCCAAACAGTAGAACAACGTGGGACATTAACTCACTAAAATATACAAGTTTCTTTTTCATTTTAAATTTATTTAAGTCTAGGTCTACCCAGGTTCTATTTCAGATGATAAACCCCTACTATTCTATTCTCTAAATTTTAAAGAGCTTGAAACAGTTTTAAAAGTTGATGGAGTTGGTACTCATTCACAACAAGCAACAACATGTTTGAAGATAACATACCATACATTAGAACATCTCAGAGAAGAGAATTACATTTTTCTTTTGTCTTGCTATGCCTCTGAAGTGTGGTGGTACTTTACCACAAAACTAATTTGTAGATATTTACTACCTTTACAATAGAACCTGCTAAGCAAACAATGCTCGTGCTATACATGTTAACACCTTAGCGTGTATTATTTATCACTCTTCTTACAGAGACAGCCGTTTCTAAAGCTCATAGCATTTTACAAAAATATCCTCGTTGCTCTTACACAAGTAAGTATACCTGAAGCACAAAACTGAGGGCAATGCTTATGCAACACAGTACTATATAAATCTTCCTGACTGCTTGCTAAGCAGAAGTTACCTTATTTTTATCATTAATATCACAATTCCTTTTTTTAATTATCTCACTTCTTGATAAATATATAGTTGATGAGTCAGCAAAACAACTTAAATTCAGTATTTGCAAATTGCTGAAGGACTGGCCTTTTACCTATGCCAAGCTCAAATCACAAAGAAATTTAATATCCTAAGCAACTTCTTTTTAAATATATGGTTTATTCATGGATTAAACTGGATTACATATACTTGTGGAGTAAGCAATATTTAACCTTCAGTTATCTCAAGCAAGAACTCTATATATTTCAATGAACCGCCAGCCATCTGGCTACAGCCAAAATGTCAGCACGTCCATTGGTGGTTTGGCTCTCATCCTGTACAGTGTTCCTTGCGGGCCAACAGCTTCAGCCTGCCAACCTGCATGACAAGCAGGGTACCCTATGGAACAACTCCTGTCCTTGAACGCCATACAATTCTGATGGGGAATTTACTGGACAGCAGAAGTGGTGCACAAGTTTCTACTGAGAAAGAGACACTTCAGTACCAAAAGGCTAGGTGCTATTTATTTTCTAGCCAAAGAACTGTACATACAACTCTGAGTTTACACAGATTATTTCAGTGGTTTTGGTGCGCACGCGCGTGCGTGCACACACGCACACTTACGTAAAGTCTTGAAGAACAACTCTGGCAGGACAAAAGGGCACTTCAACATTATTCTGTTTTGTTTTCCAGTCTAAGATGTTCATAGCGTCCGATTCTTTCACGAAGAAGCCATCACAGTTACGGATACTGGATTCAAACAACACTCGGATGGAATAAGGCAGAGTATCTAGGGTAAAGGAAAGTGGCTGACTTAATCAGTGCAACACCTTCAGCTTACATAGTTTTTTAAAAATTACAATCTCACATTTCTAAAGAATCCCACTTTGCTAGGGACTGGAAGCATGAGAGCTACAGGAGCCTGCTTTTCCAGTTGCCTTTGGTTGGTCTGATCTTCGTTACACAACACGGAACAGTGAGCTGCATAATGTACACATTGCAGAAGATTAGTTATTGTATGGGATTTGAATGGAAGATACCAATGGCTTGACCGCACTGCATTAAGACAGTGACATTCAAGAAGGTATGCTATGCTGGCAGGAGAGAGAGGCAAGGAATCTAGAGCAGGGATTACCGATCAGAGTGGGTGAAAAGCAACAGCAATTAGAATATTCAAAAGTATTTTTTAACTAGAAATTTCACCATTACTTGAAATATCAAGCCCAAAGCATCCAATGCCAAAATAATTTCTTTTTTTTTTTAAATGAACAGTGATATGAAGACCAAAAACTATTCTGCCATGTGCCCTAAAATTAAACACATTCCATAAAATATAAAGAATGATATTTCAGTAAATGAAACTCGAGATAGTTTGTTACTGATCTGGATTAAGGTATTGACTAGAAGCAGCCTTCTGGCACAAAACAAATTTAGGAAACTGGAAATGAGAACAAAATAAGTGGAAGGAGAAAAAGAAGCAGATGTCACTATTCACTGCAAACAAACAAACAAAAAAATCAAGATTAAGTCACATTTCTCCCCAAATCCCATTATTTTCAGCACCATTCAACGAGGCAAATGACTTCATGAGAACAGTGAGAAATATAAAAAATTAGTTGGAAAAAAAGGGTGAAACAATTAAGCTCAGGCTTCAACAAAACAGTGTTGGTGGTCTCAATCTAATCCAGAGGTTTGTCCACAAACTATTAACGTAGGATTTGCTGACTCTGTTCTCTTGGTGTGACTTTCTCAGATATTATCCGTTGCTGTCTGATTAGACAAGTCACTCAAAATAATGTCATCAAACACACATCTCAGCAGCTGGGATGCCCCCATCCACTTTATGCTCACATCTGCAATATCGCGTGTAGTTTTAGGCCTCCCAGGACGCAGAAGGCCTCACACAATGAGACCACATCCAGCGAAGGGCCTTCTAGGACGGTTATGGGGCTGCTGCATCTGACACACAGGAGCAGTTGGGACACCTGGGTTTGCTCACCCTGAGAAGAGAAAGCTATGCAAGCTAACTGCAGTCGCTCACAACCTAACAGGGACTGCAGACAAGGTGAGGCCTGACATCTCAGAAATGCACAGTGAAAGGACAAAAAAAAAGTCACAAGGTGCAGGAAGGGACACTGTGACTGGATAGAAGAAAAAAGAAGTTCACAGGGAAGATGTTTAAGCACAGGATCAAGAGAGGTGGTGGAATCTCCATCCTCGCTGATTTGCAGAGGTGAATTCAGAAAGGCTCTCCAAGCTAGCTCTAGTCCCAGCAAGAGGCTCAACTAGATCTCCAGATACTCCCTCTGCCCTAAATCCTTCTGAGCTTTCTAGCTACCATTTTCCCCATAACTGAATACTATTTTAAACAGTAGAAAATCAAATTCTCCCTAGCAAATTGACAAATAAATCAATTAACATTTACATTAGTAATATGATTAACTTAAACAGGCACTTATTGTCAGATTACAGTCAGAAGCCCCAAGGCAGGGGGCAAACAGGTAAAACCAAAATTAATGTCCTAGCAACTAATGCAACAAGCCATTCCGGGTGCTGGACTGGCTACCAGTGCTGTCCCACATTGTGCCTTGATTTTATTTAACATCTTGCTGATACGTAGTTAATATGAGGCTTCCAACTTCTGCACAGAAGTGTCTATTGGAAGTTAAAGACACTCTTAGTCTAATCTATTTAGACTCCTTCTCCGAATCTCTTTGGGAACATCTGCTGCTGCTCCAAGCTTTATAGCACTTCTTAGCAGAAAGTACTATCGTCTGTTTGTATTTCCACTCCTGTCATGAGGCCTTTCAAAAAACTGCTGTAGAACTGACTGGTTTTGTTACTACCACACCACTGCTTCTTCCTGGACAAAGCCACAAACAGAAGCATTCTACCTCCTCCTTTTACGCTTATCTGAAAGATTAACGTCACTATTACAAGTAGTAGAAATTTGCAAGAGCGCACAGCTGTTACACAAAAGTTGCAGCAGCCATTGTGCACTTGCTCCCCTCTCTCTTCAAACAACAGGGAAGTAATTACTGCTGACAAATATGGGTTTAAAGTAAAATATCCACTGGTAATTTTTTAGTTAGGAAACACATCACAAATTCTGTGAATACAGGAGAGTAATTCAGACCTCGCAAAACTGAAAAAAAACCGAAACAAATACCTTTAATATGTACCACAGGGAAGTATTTTAGGAGTTTAACGTGAAAGCAAAGGGAGAGAATAATGAAAGTATGCTTCGACTATCTGCAAGAGTAAAGCCTATTCCAGCTGACACTGACCTATAGCTCTCTCCCTCTGCGTGTGATCCCCTCCCCCATCACATGTGCACACACTTTTTATTTTTTAAAAGGCACCCATACACAGAGACCCAACAAAAGCCTTTTTGGCACGTACCACTCGGAGCTACATTACATAATAACGATGCGCGGAGATTAAGGAATTGCATGAACACCACAAAACCTCATCTTTCTGCAGCAACCGCGGTAGAAGCCTCGTTCTAGTAGACACACAGTTACCCACTATCTGAAGTTGCTGGTAAGGTGAAACCAGAACACCAAGAAAGCAGTACAAAATTCCACTAAAAAACGTATTTATTTTTGAAGTACTACTCAGGAGTTCTCTGTCACTTCATTTTTTCCAAGAAGAGAAATTATTCTGACTTGGAGTGTTGCTGAAAACTCCACCAACACCTATACTTTCTCCCTTACAGAAAAAAAGCTACATGAAGTATTACCCCCTACCAGCTTCGTAAGGCAATAACTGATTGGAAAGTTTAAGCTTTCAAATACACCTATTAAGAATTCTCGTATTCAGGATTGTACCTTCTAACATTTTACAGCAGTAAGTGGTGCATGGTTGCTGCTGGTACCATCATAATTACAAACAACTAAAAAGCATCATTACCATACTTGGCGCCTCCAAGCTTTGAGACATTGTAGAACTTCTTTTGTGGATAGTTTCCTAATGCTTCAATTGCGGGCTGGTAAGGGCTTCCTGGGGCAACAAAAAAACAAAAAACAAAACCCAAAAGTTACAGCAATAAAAGAATGGAAGGTTTGAGCGCTGAGAGAGAACTCACAAGAACAGCTTTTTATTTCTGATTTTACAAAAAATAATGTTCCTCTAGGACTGTAAATAAATCATAATACGGAGATGTTTCTAAATGGATTGAGACACCTAATGATGCAGATGCATGACTAAGATGAATTTTAAAAGTATCTGTAATACTAGGCATACACAGGTCATGCCAGTAATCAGCAGTCACGCATCTGAATACGCTTGACCTTTATTATCTCAGTTTACCACCTACAAAACAGGATAAGTGCACCTCACCAGCTCAGGTAAGAGATACAGGTCTCAACATAAAGTGCATAAAGCACTAAGCGCTAGGGTAATGACAAGCAAACAAGAGACAAAAATAAACCTCCTAACAGCTCTTAGGTGGAAAGAATAAACAGCTCGAGACGATAAGCAGTGGTTCACAAAAAGAACGTTTCCATTCCTTTGCTAGCAAACTGAAGGGACAGTGCCAACGATACACTCCCTCAGGCCTAAAGAACTTCATACATTAAAAGTTTAAGGGAATAAAACCTGGATTAGATACAGCAGGGAAAATGGTGCGAGCTCTGACATCACGGCGCTGCTCCTGGGAGCGCAAATCGCAAGCGCCGGGTCTGCGGCGCAACACTTGCCCTTTGTCTGCCGTTCGCTTTGATCTTAATACCCTACAGCCACGCTTTCACTGCGCGGCAAACGCTACGCCGCCGACAGCTAACAAAGCCCGCGTCACCCGAGCGCTCGCGTAATCAACGCGGCCCCCCGCGCCAGGCCGGGGACCGGCCCCGGGCCCCGGCCCACCGGGCAGGCGCCGCTACGGGCCCGCCGCCCCC
>VZTV01084370.1:0-20696 GCA_013400875.1 Anhinga rufa | reverse complement strand
ATATAATAATATATATAATATATGTAATAATATATATAATAAGGTTTCTTCCTTTCTGGATTAATGTTTTATCACTGGTTAGAGGGTCTTTCGTTCATGGCTTTTATTTTTGTCCTGGTTTCTTTTAGCTGTTCTGCTTGGTGTCTGTTATTGCTCTCTTCCTCTTCTTGTTTGTCAGTGCTTACAGAGATGTATTGCCCACAGCAGCTTATGGTGCTCTCCTACAAAGTCAATTAGAACAAAATGCTTTTCATAAGGTTTCTGTGTAACACTGGTAATATGTTCTGGAGTGATGCTTGCTGCATTTATTAGCAGTATGGTGTTGACTGTCAGTTTGTGGCATGCTAGTCCCTAAGTCCTTTCTATTGTACTGCTCTGCAGCCAGTAATTGCTTCTTTTCTGGGTAGATGACTTGATAAAATGAACAGTAAAAACATCTATGTGTCACTCCTATATATAGGATAAAACAAAATCAGGTAATTTCTTTTCAGGTAATTCTGAATTACTTACATAACTAGAGACATTCATACATGCAGACAGTAGTAAACGAGGAATAAGCAGCTTCATTTTTTTCCTCCTTACTCATTTTTCATAGCTAAAATAGATTTCCTCACGTGGATTACAAATGGTACAGGAAGCGTACACATGTAACTTAAAATTTAATTCTTTTCCTGCCCCATTTGTTCAAGCATATAGGCCTGTTTTGTAAATAATCCTTCCTATGTTTTATTATTTTGATGTAGCTAGAAGTGTAGATAAAGTTGGTAGATTTTTTTCTTTTTCTTCCAAACCGTATTAAAAAAAGTGTGAAATGGATGGGGAACAGATTGTAAACAGTAATTAGTGTCTGTTCAATCAGTCCAGGATATTTTCTTGCAAGCTGGAAAATCACAGAAGAAAAGGAAAATCAAGAGAAGAAATAACACTTGTATTGAATCTCGTGAGGGTGGGGGGAGTTGAATCAAAGATTTCCCTTGTGGAAAATTTCAAACACATCAAAAGCAAGTGACTGAACTGCATATGAAACCACAGTTATAGCAAGAAAATAACATCCTTATGTCAGGATGACCTAGCAACATTAGCAATCAGCTGGATGCTTTAAAAATTATTTTATTTATCACTTGCATATTTATTTTCCTCTACTTTCTGCCTGCCTTACAGAATTATATATCTGAAACACAGGGTATGTTTTGGGACAGATCAGCTGGCAAGGGTTGTTCATAGCCCTTAGTGATGGGTAGATTCCCTGGCTTCCCTACGCATGTGGTCCCAGTGCAGGATTATTCTTATGGTTTGAAGCTTTTTCATATTGATCAGCTTTCTCTGGGCTCTGGTTGCTGCAACTGAAGGCTATGAGCCATCCAGAACTGGATACATTACTCTGGGTCTTACTGAGTAAAACCTGGTTGCTTACAGCTTTCTGTTGATGTTTTCTCATGATAATGCTAGCTTGTCTTGCAGCGATAATATTTATTTCCAATGTCTGATCCACTGTAATCCCTGGTAGTTATTCTGTAGATCTTGTGTCTAAGGTGTAAACACCTGTGTGAATTGTCAGGGAACACTTAATTCTCAGCAAATGAGTCTTTTGTTTATATAGTCTAGTAAAATAATTCAGGAACTTTTGTTTATTTGGCCAGGAGATGGCTGTACCCAGCCATGCCCAAGGGACACCAGCCTTTTTAAAATTGTGGTAGTCATTCTTTGAAGAAAAGTATTTACTTGAACACAATATTATTTTATGAACCGTAATAAAAAATTGCAGCCTTACAAAAATTGCTTAATGTCTTGACAGCTTTTAGTAGCATGAAATAATGGGAGAACCTTTTGAAGCTGAGCTAAATAGAGGTAGGTACAGTGTGGTTTTAAAAAAATTGTAATCATTTGCCTCCAAAATCCCTAAGATACTTTAAAATGTTTACATTGTAAAGCTGTTTTGTTAGTGATTTCAGGAAATTGTTTATTGTGGAGACTTCACAGCATGTTCTTGGCGAGGGAGCAGAGATGTGTCAGTGGAGGTTCTGGGTCTGTTCTCATGGTGCCAAGCATTACAGTGCAAGGGCGGGAAGTACAAGAACACAATTAGGATGGGCTGGTTGGGGCCTGTAACACAGTGTATTAAGGTAGCGTGTTCTGCCTCCCAGAAGCTACTAGTGGTTGGGCATTACTTCAACAGGTGGGGAGACACACTGGGGTTTTTCTGTGAGTTTTTTTTATCAATAGTCATGGGGTCTTTTACATGCTTAGGAACATAGCAGTATGCTATTATAGGGAGGAGAACAACTCAGCCTAAAGTAGCATAAGAAATAAGTGTTAGGGGGTTATGTATAAACAGACAGATAGAAAATGTTAGCTCGATGCTTCAGAAGCAGACTGCAAGCTTGTTGGAGAAGCACTGTGCTGCTTTTTTATGTAGGTGCTGGTCCTTCCTAATACATTGCATGTGGTAAAACAAAGTAGTTCAGAATTTTTGACATGGTGGACTTAAGCTGAGAGTGGAACATTTAATTCAGAGTTAAAAATGGCTAGTTGTAGTATATAGATTGATTAAAAGCTAAGTAGCCTGGAGTTTGGTTATCCTTGTTTCTTTGTGGATGGATTTCAGCAGATAATTCTGCAGCTTGCTTGCCTGGTTCTTCCAGAGCAGTTTGGCAAGATCTGGATTTTGTTCTGATTTATATAAATGTCTTTGAACAGTAACATCTGGAGAACGTGTTCCAGACTCGTTACACAATAGTACATTTTGTTCATTTTCATCTTAAATAGCCAATTTTCTTAAGATTTACAGTTAGAAAAAAAAAGAAAAATTATTTGAGAACTTGATACAATGTAGAATGCCCTTTTACACTGTTTGTGTCTGTAGGATATTGATATAAATCAGTCTGTGTCAGAGCTAAATAGATTTTATTTTAGTTTTGGTTTTATTTTTTAATTGTCTGATAGCATGCCTGGTGTAAAAACAATATTTGTTTGGGAATTACTAATATCTATTATGTTCCTTTTTATATGTTGTAAACCTGTTTGAGGGAAAGGCAAGGGATATACTTTTAAATATAGAACTTGATACTCAGTACGGAGCTTAAGAAAGCTGTTCTAATGCATTTTTAAGATATTTCAAGATATATTGCTGGGCAAAAAAGTATGTGCTGCTGAACTTCATAAAAATGGAATTTTCCACTTCAGAAAATACTTGCAGTGAAACATTTATAAGTAATATTTTAGTAATATAGTGTCAAAGAGGATGAAACTTGATGTATTAGAGACACAAGTTGGAATCGATGAGCATAACTAGTATTTGCAGTCTGTATTGATACAAGGTCTGCAAGCACAGTTGGTGTACCTTATTATAGACATCAGTCTTTATGCCTTTACTGTTCCTTAGGTGGAATTAATGGTTCTCAGTTTCCTTGGTTAGTCCTGTGATTAGTATGCTCTCTGCTTCCTTGTCAAGTGGGACTAATTTAGTATGTCCGCTGTTTTTTCTGCCTCTGAGGTTGGTGATAAGAGTGTGGTAATTATCACCACTTCAGTTTAAGAAGGTGCTGCAGACTTTATTACAGGGAGTAAACCGCTTAGTTTTCTTGGAAGTAATTTGCTAGAAGCCTAGAAGGGTGAAAAAGGTCAAGACTACCACCCCAGTCCAGTCAATTGTCTAAGCAGTTTTGGAACAGAAGCACTCTGAGGAGCAGGTTAATCTTAATTTAACTTGATTGATTAATTTAACCCATCTTGCAGTGACCAGGCTGACATAACATGCTAGTCATTTATTATAAAAGACCTCTTTTCTTTTTAATTTGTACAAACATTAAATCCTCAAAACCTGGCCCAGGAGTTTTCACACTTGTATGGGAGCACCAAGTACAGATCAATTTATTGATTTTTCTCATGCACGTGCTTTGCGTTATCAAGGGACTGGCATGATTACAACTCAGATTCATAAGGTGTTTTTCATTATTGCAGATTACTGGTCATTCAGCACTTTGTTCCTGAGTACTTCTTTAGCATCATTAAATTCTTGCTATAGTGTTGAGAATAATTGCTTCACAATTTAGGGTAGATCCAGCATGCTTTCAAATTTACTCTAAAGTATTTCTGCACTACTGATACTGAGGAGTGTGAGAGACAGTGCCTTGTACTTGACACAGTTTTGCTTATTCCTTTGTTTGTCATCCAGGTAATGTACCCAGCCTATTACAGGAGAATTTTCATTAACATGTTGTAATCAATGTTTATAAATATCTGAAGGGTGGGTGTCAAGAGGATGGGACTGGACTCTTTTCAGTGGTGCCCAATGACAGGACAGGGGGCAACGGGCACAAGTTGGAACACAGGAGGTTCCACTTGATTATGAGGAAAAACTTCTTTCCTGTGCGGGTGCCAGAGCAGTGGCACAGGCTGCCCAGAGAGGCTGTGGAGTCTCCTTCCCTGGAGACATTCAAACCCTGCCTGGACGCGGTCCTGTGCCCCCTGCTCTAGGTGTGCCTGCTCATGCAGGGGGGTTGGGCAAGATGATCTCTCGAGGTCCCTTCCAACCCCTACCGTTCTGTGTGATTCTGTGATTCTGTAATACTTAGCTTTGGTAGCTGTTGTGTATTTCCCTGTTGGGTCTTTTGTCATGTCATGTAATGTTGCAGATAGTCTGAAAATTCATGGAACTGACTGAAGCCGCTTAAATAAAGCTGATATATTATCCCTTGGTTATATCCGCTTATAAGAGTTTAGTAGATGTCAGTTTTAGAGTGTATTTTTGCAAGTGAGCATTCTGTCATCTGGTATAGCTTCGCACATCTAACTTTATAGTTGGTTATGCTTTTCTGCAAGTGTGCTTCTCACACAGCAAAATTTTTTGTGGTTTAGCAAGGAATGTTATTAATCATAGCTGGAGGAACACTTGAATGCCTTGGTGCAGTTAGGCATCGTGCTTTTTTTTCTTTAGGCCAATACAACTGGGTATATGAGCCAGATGATCAGAAGGAATTCAGTGTGGAGCAGGCTACCTGCATAGTCATCAGTAAAAAGAAATTCTGGTGAAAAAATATGCCACTTTGATGTCAGCTGCTTACTGAATATTTTTCAAACTGTGTGGAGCTGAATCAGTACTGTTTTATCAGTGTTGTGAGATGCTTCCATCAGCAGGACAGGAACAGACATAAAAAGTTTGGCCAGTCAGCATGTAACCCTGCTTGGGGCTGCTAATGAGTCATAGAATAATAAGGGTTGGAAGGAAAGACCTTGAAGGTCATCTGGTCCAAACCAGTACTCGACGTAGAGCCAGTTTAGGTTGTTTGTGGTCTTGTTCAGGTGAGTTTTGGATATGTCCAGTGAAGGACCTTGTACAACCTCTTTGGGCAGCTTGTTCCAGCATTTGACTGCTGTCATAGTGAGGTTTTTTTCCTTTTATATAATGTTTCCCTTTTTGTGTCATTCTTTTGCCCGTCACTGCGTACCTGAAAAGAATCTGATCTCCCTGCTTACACTACTGCTATACTTCCATGCATGGCTTGAAAGAAACTTCCATGTTTCATCATGGAAGGATCAAATGGCATGCAAGGTTACTGGCATTAAAAGCTACGCTAAAGCTTTGAATTAACTTCCCCTGACCCTTCCCATTCCCACTTCTTCCCTGAGAAAGGGAGATAGTTAGATAGTATATTTTAATATTTCTGGTTTCTTCTTTAGCTTTTGGTGGGATGCTAGTTTGTCACAAATGACAGGAAATCTGAACTGGGCTATAAGCCTGACAATTGAGTAAATGCTTAATGTTATGTTCATGCTGTGAACAACTTTAAGAATTTACTGTTTTACTAGAAAGCAAGTTTCTTTTCCTTCTGAACCTGCAGTTCAGTAACTGTGCAGATTATAAGAATTTGGAGATAATTGAGGAGGTTGCTCCCCATCCATGGTAACATTTTCTTTGTACTTCAGCAGTTCTCCTGACTGATATTGTTTAGGGTCTTTGAGAGTGACGATTAAATGAAAATGCAATAAACATGCTTTTCTCCTAAGGGAATCTTGGGGGAGAGGAGGTTAAGCTGCAGTTTGGCTCTGTGGAGCTCTAGGAAGAAAAATGCACTGTCTTGAGTAAGAGAATGATGTGTTAAGAATTCTTTGAGCTAGAACTGCTAGTTCAAATATTCATGTCTATTCAAATGTATGAATGCCTTGGAATTAGTAACTGGGGGAGACTTAAAAGGAAAACTTACCCTTCAGCTGTTTTTAATTTCCAATTCACTTGAAGTACTCTTCAGAAGTGTTGGTCATGTCAGTGGAATAAATGCTAAACCTGTGAACAATTCCTGTTCTTACCAGTTACCTGTCAGAACAGGTGTCCTTTTCTTTCTGCAATGCTGTGAGTAGTGCTTCAGAAGGATACATTTTTTTTTGCGCAAGTGATTTTTCCTCCCTCAGATGAAGCTTAATTAAGCCTCCTGTAAAGGAGTGAAACCAAATAAGAAAGACTTATCTGTCATTTGGCCTCTATAAAACTTCCATCTAGAATAAGAAGTCAGGTCCTTTACTGCAGAGTAGAGCACAATAGCAGATTTTGCAGCAGCAGAAGAGGAAGCAGCTAATTCAGTTTAGTGCATGCAAATCTCCATTCTGACCTTGTTTTCAGTTGCTCGCCGATTTCTGAAGTGCCTTTTTTTGACTAATTCATATATCTTATTGCTGTACCTTCACTTTTTGGAATATTTAAGGAAAAAGTGATGGCAATCTGCCATGGAATCAGTTGCTAATTAACCAAAATTTGAATGAATGTTTTGTTCAAAGTAACTAAATGTTGAACTTCTTCTGAGAGCATAGGCTGTGTATCCACAGTGATTTTTGTGTGTGTGGATATATGCGTTTCTCCTGTAACAGACCCCACTCGTTGCACTTGACTTGAGTCTTCACAGTGACTTAAATGGGGGCTGAGACCTGGCCGCTCGGCCGTGTAGTCGGCTGAGCTACGCCAGAAGTATGGCTGAGTCCTTGAAGCCTGCTGGGGATGTCTGGGCACACACAAATGTTCTTGTCTCAGTCTGTGCAACTCTTGTAGGATACAGAAGTAGGGTAGAATAGGAAAGGAGTAAAGCTCAGTTCTGTAAATCATGTTCTACACACAGTAGGTAAAATTCGTCATAAGAAGTTATAAGGTACTTGCATATGAAATCCTTTTTATTTCATATAATTACTTTTCATGTGTTAGGTAGGTGAAATCATCTATTTTAACATGGGCAGCTCTGGAAAAAGCAGCTTTTTAAATGGCATGGCGCGTCAGTGTGCAAGGATTCAAGATTGAGAGGTAGACCACCTCTGTGTCTGTGAAACTGAAGCCCTGCTTTGGACAAGTAGATTTGAAGTTTGCATATTCAGCTGGAAAGCTGACGTGTTTTTACCGGTATTCAGTACAGAGGAAGAGTGTCCATTGCACACCCTTTTTTAAAGCTGACAAACTGTGACTAGGATATCAATAGAAGTGATAGAACAAATTGATTAAAATTAGTAAGAAATTACTGGAACTGTTTTGTGTTCAACCAGGAGCTCTAAAAGAGCTGGGTATGAATTTAACAAACTATTTGATGTGATGCCTGCCTTCTCATATAGTATCAGAGAAATGGAGGATAACAAGTGTCACCAATTGTAAAACAGGCCTTAAAAGGGATTGTGGGACCAAAAAGGTCTGAATGCTGGTTAGAATGTGTTAAATTATGTTAAGGAATAGAATTAGTAGACTTATGTAGATGTACATTATGAAAAATCCTAGATATTCTAGGATTAGAAGAAGTCTTTAAAGGCAGGACTGATTTGAAGTCAGCCATTTCTATTTGAATTTTATACACAGTCCTCAGGGAATAACAAAGAAGCTAATCTGCTGGGACTTCCTTTTCTTTCCAGTCCTCTGTTTCTCCATGTGCATCCATGATTGTTGTAGTTGAGGACAGAATATGTTTATCTTGTTGGGACTCTTCTATTTGACTTCTAATGGACACTTTAAATGAAAGTTCATGAGATCATGGGGACAAATAAAATGCTGCCCAGGTATGTTGTTAATACTACACAGTACTGGCATCTTTTAAGATGCCTTTTTTTAATTCAAGTGATGTAGTATTTTAAAAACAAAACAAAACACCCTTCTTTGACTAAATCACCAGCAGTACTCCTTAAACCACTCAAATGGTCTAACGTAGGATCTTGCAGAGCAATGTGAAATTACTCAGAGTTGGAGCCTTGGGTGGTGTGTTAACATTAGAGGAGATTTGATATTGTTTGAATATCTAATTTTTGAAGTTAAATTAAGACAGGAACGTGTTTCCATTGCAGATATTGAAATCTGAAATACTTTTTTCCTGACAGCTTGGAACAAATAAAGATGAAGCAGGCCAAAACATTAATGCACAATAATCGACTACATATGTCTGTAAACATGTTCTGTTAGGTTGCTATGAAACTTTTTATTCTTGGAGGACGAGAAGATGACTGTAAGGTTGCCTTAAAGCTGTTGCCCCTTAGAGGGTCTGTGGTAATTTGAATGTTTGTGGGGCACTTAACTCTTCATTCTGGAAATCACAAAGATCAGTCTTTGCTTTATTTAAGTAAAAATAGATCGGGGAGGTTGAAGTAACCATTTAAAAATTGCTTTTGATCAAATACTGCTTTTTCCTTAATGTTTTTCATCTTTTCAGATTTACGTTATTTATTCGCTTGCTTAACATGCATCTAATCTTCTTTCTGAGTTATTGGGATGGAGAGATGAGAGGAACCATCCTTTTTCACATAACCCTGTTTGCCATATTGCTTCCCTCACTACTTGGAAAAGGGCACCAACCTGTTCAGATGGCTGAAACTTGGGATGTTTGTAAAGCTGGGCAGGTTAATTGAAATGGATATCAACATAACATCTTTCTTCAGAGGCTGACGCACCTGGTTTCAGATAACATGGAGGTACTACTTTCACCTGGAGTGACAACTCAGCTCATGGAGTTTGTGTTAGCTCGTTTTGAGCTGCATGGCTGACGCAAATAATAGGAGAAGAGTACATTTTAGGAAATGTTTCTTCATTGGTACGGAAATGAAATATGGAAAGAAAGTATCTCTGGGTTATTTGTCTGCTTGAATCAGATTTCAGCGGAGTGAATGGTTTGCAAAGGGTGATGTGAATGGCTGTTTGTCAAAATTGACTTCCTTTTCACATTTTGAAAAAAAATGTGAAAAATAAAAAATGAAATAAAATAGATAAAAATACATAGGCTTAATGCCTTTAAATTTTCAGTGTTTAAATAATTTATATTTGTTTTAGTAATGATTTTCATATTGTATAAACAAAGGTAGGAGGTTAAAGCCATGCCATACAATTTTTAATGTTTGGGGAAATGAATAAATTTGGTTTATCCTAATGATGTGTGTATAAAAGGCTAGATTTTAGTAAAAAAAACTCAAACAACCCACCCCTTGAAACTCTATCCAAGGCTCGTTTTCCCATCTAATGAATAGTAAGGTGCTTTAGGTTTTGCTTTTAAGAAGAGATCAGTATTATTGTTGTACATGTAAAATCAAAACCATTCCTGAGTAATGAATCTCACTCAGTGGCAATTACCTGGCTCTTTCTTCACTGTGTTAAGCCACAGTACTTCAGGATTATGCCTTTAATTCTCAAAGTCCAAATTAGGTGCTTCAAGCTGATCACGTTATAACTGTCATGTTGTATTTCACATTTGCTTTTATTGATTCTCACTTCATTTATTTCATCATACTCCATTGATAGCAGCATGCTGCTTCTAATTTAGTATCCCAATAGTATTTCAGCAGTTTTGTTAGGATGTCATTTATATTCTGAATCATAGAGGGACAAGCTAGTGTGGTGGATCTAACATGCTTTTAAATTCATTCACCTATCACAAATTGATAATAAACAAATAATTTTGAAGTTTTTATAAGTTGAAAGCTCATTTTACAGGATTATTCAAATACATATCAATTTTTGTGTGATGATATTATTTATAGAACTAATGTATAAGGCAATTTTAGTATACTCCGAGAAGTCTGTTAATAAAGAATAAGGCTAGGTAAACTTAGTATGATCTGACTTCTGGGCACTTCTCGACGATCTGGTTTTTATTCTGCTCAGAGATTAGTCTGTTTATGTAGGCTGTGTGGTAGAGTTTTAAAACAGATTTAACTGCATTTCAGTAAATCAGTATGTGTTAAAATAGAATAGAAACTCACATGAAGTAAAGGCGGCCAGTTGAATATTTTGATTTCAATATAATAATGCTGTGTTTTTAAATTTACTGTGAATTTCACCTTTTTTTTTCTTTTTTTTTTTTTCTTCTAACCCTCCAAGTATCTTCTATAGTCTTATTTTTCTGGTCTTTTCTTTGCTGGTCATGTCCTATATCAAAGTAGTGTGTAGGCAAATGAAGTGAAATATACTGATCTGCCAGTAGGCTTTCCAGAAGTAGGAAAGTGTAATGTTTCTTGGTAATGTTAATGCATTTTTGGTTTATTAAAATATGAGCTGCTTTAAATTAAAAATTTAAATACATCAGTGAAAGAGAAGGGAAAGATGATGTCTAATTCATGGCACCCTAGATTAAATAAAAAGGAGGGAAGGAGAAGTTTGCCAACTGCTTATAGTTTTACAGATGGATACGGGTACAGGGACAGCTCTTATGATTGCATCTGAAGCAGGGGCTTCCCCACCTTCACAGATGGTGGTAAGGCTTGGGGCAACTACACATTTACATAGGTGGTTTATATTACTCTTGACCATGACGCCCGTCAGTGGAGGGAGTGCACCAGAGGATGCTATATAGCTTCGGAACTGAGATTACAGCTATCTTTCAGGAATGAGAACAATTTACATAGTATATACTCTCTCTAGGTTCAAAAATAATCTTGTGTTCTCCTTGTTGTAGAAGTTCTTTCATCCTTCTATGACATTATTTTCCTTCTCCATTCTATGGATTAGTTTACTCATCTATTTACTCTGTAGAAATGGGACTAAATAGCCCTGAAAGCAAAGTTTCTTATTCTGCATGGGAGAAGCATGGTACTGATGTGACTGGTATCTTCCCCTTTTGTCAGCTCTTAAGGGAAGAGATGATTCCTGTGTGAAGCTTTTTGAACTGATTTTTTTTTTAATTCTTGGCAGTAAAGCCAAGACACAATTGAGGTCTGTCAGAAGTGAGTATAACATAATTTTGAGGACAATAAAAGCAAGTTACATCTATAAATATCTTCCCCAGTTCTGGGTTTCCCAGAGCATTCTGTCTTTCTGCTACTTGGAATGAAAAATCTTTCAGGACTGGGGCTGTTTCTATCTCGTGGCATTGCCAGGCACATTGGTAGTACTAGTAAAGAAAGAATGGAAATACACAGACTAGTAGCATTACTGCAGCATGCTGGTAGAATAAATGGCAGCACTATGAAGTTACTGTCACTCTCACTTCCTATGCCATTTTTAGTCTGAACAACTTTTGAACACAGTACCTGCAGAGATTATTTTTCTTCCAGGAGATATGAAAGATATGAAACAAAGCACAGATGACCCACAGCTGGAAATTACCTAGATCGGCTTGCTCATATACCTTGGAAATGAGAGAGAGCACGTTTTTCTACCTGTAAAATGTTCTCTGATCTCTGAGGTTCTTTGCTGTGTTTCAGAGTTGATCGGGGTAATATTGAGTGTGTTTGACATCCAGACAACAAAGCCCTACTTTCTTTCAAAAGCTATGCAATAATTTTGTTAATCTGGAATTCAGTTTTATTTACTGAGCTAGCTGTGGTAACATTTTGATCTCCAGCAGCAATCACAGGACTTCTAAGTCATAAGAATTAAAAAAGATTTTTTAAAAATTTATTTCTAAACAAAAGCAGCCCAGTGTGCATATATCTTAAAAATACTGTAAGTCACAGGGATTTTTGTTTCAAACACTGATTTATAAGAAATGAGTAGAAGTCAATTTGGAATGACTAATTTGAGAAAATAGTGTTTCCCTTCAAAAATATGAATATGCTTGAATATGTTGCCTCTGTCTTGTATGCAAAACTGTGGAGTGTCCTGCACTTGTGGTAGCCCTTTGGACTTGTGTTGCCTTGTGTAGCCTCACTGACAACACTGACGTTACAGTATTATTCGCTGGCATGTTTTTTTACTTGCCTTTAATGAGTCTTAGTCATGTTCCTGGTAGAGGGGAGAGAGGAAGGCAGAGGGAGAGTCAAAAACTAATTGCTGATGTATCAAAAAAAATGCACCAAAACCAACCACCACCAACAAAAAAAATCCAAACCAAAAGACCAACCCAAACCAAAGTAAACCTTGAAGCATGAAACTCAACACACCAGGTAAAGCACGTGGACAAGGTACAAGCAGTGACAGTGTTGTGCTGGGTGATGTGTGAAGATGAAAGACATGTACTTGAAAGATTTCTAAAACATGTCTCCCTTTATCATAAATACATATCATAAATGCTCTATCATACAGCTGTGAGCAGTGGTTCTCCTCTCATCATACCTTTCTAAAACCTTTTGTTAGCTTCCCTTTCTCTAGTTTGTTAACTTGCAGTATTGAAATTAGGAGTCTTCATAGTAACAACTTTCCTAATTATTAATTGATTAGTTTAGTTTTTCTTTTTAGTTATTTATTTGGTGGTTATTTAGTTATTGTTTAATTTATTTCATAGCCACTGGTGTGCACTGTGCTCACTTTTTTCCCATCTAGTTTGAAGTCTTGGCATATTTATGCACAATGGACTCCTATAGAAACCTACTGTCTATTTTCCAATGTTCTAAAGGGAAAATTTAATAGCATCACTAGGTTCTCCTGTTGATCTGCTAAGGGAGTACAGTACTGCTGGCAAATGTAAATATATCTTATAGAGGATATTGTAGTGGTGTTTCATCTTCCTTCCCTCTCCTTGCTTTTAGTTTCATGAACTGAACAATTTGGTCTTCATCCATCTGTTAGATTGATGCATATTTGGAATCTAAAATTACTGTGACACAGAAATATGTCAGGGCTAAAATGACCTTTTGCATTCCCATGGGGAAGATACAAAACCCAAAATATTTGATTTCCAGTCTTGTGCCTCCAACAGGAGGAACAGCTTTTTTTTTCTTTTGCCTTGGAGACAAACCAAATTCTTTAGGAAGCACAGCCTTACCTTATGAAAGAAGACTGGTAAGACTGGGTACTGCTTATGGGGAGTGTGAGAAAGAGACAACAGTATACTTTCATACAAATGCTCTTGTAGATCCATCAGCCTCTGAGTATGGACAGTTAGTTTTGACTGCCTGAAAAACACTGAAGTAACAATACTTTATTGTAAGCTTGTTTTAATGCTTGTGTAAGTATTCTTTACTCCTCCTGTATAAGCATGAGGGGTATGCATGCTTATCTGTATATACATCAAAACAAAGTATTTTCCTTGAAGTGTTAAGAACATTATAAGTTACAGAAACTGTTCTTATCTTTCATTTTGTTTCTCCTTGTCTCCCTCTGAGCTGTGAAAAATTAAAGTGAAGGTATCTTTACCTGTAATGGATGTTTATTGTTGCTATGCCTAAAAAAGCCCATCTAAAGAGCTGTATGCTTAACTGCAGGTGATTTGTTTATAACTTTAATGTTTCTGGGTCTGAGTTTTCCACCTCAAGCTGGTGTGTTAAAGGAATTGTGGTGTTTTTTGTTTTTTGTTTTTTTTTTTTTGAATAGGTAAAGATAGAGTTTTCAACACCCCCTTGTGTGAACAAGGAATTGTTGGCTTTGGTATTGGAGTTGCTGTTGCAGGTGCTACAGCCATTGCAGAAATTCAGTTTGCAGATTACATTTTTCCAGCGTTTGATCAGGTCAGTACTAATAAATTTGAGAGAAGTAAAAAGAAATCTTATGATTGTTTACATTACTCTTCTGTTAGCATTAATACTTGGTTTGAATATGTAATTTTTGCAAACATACCCACAGCTGTATTACTAATATTTAGGCAGGCTTTAAGTAAACAGGAAGATACCAAGACCATTTGAAGGCTGATTAAATAATGGAAATTAAAGATGTGGTTTGAAGCAAATGTCTCTTTGTTTTTATTTTCAGTTCTGTGACTGTGTTGGTTTCAGCAGCCTTAAATTTCTCAGCTGTGTCTTCCCAACAGTCTTACTTCTCTATGTTTCTGCAGCCAGCCATGTGTCCAAACTACAAATTTGGACAACAAATTTGGACTACAAGTAGGTCCTACAATTTGTAGGACAAACTACAGATTTCAGCTGGGCTGATTGACAGTATGGGAATGGGGAAACAACTGGGCTGTATGGTTACGCCTGAGGCCTAGGTATCTAACTTGAACACACTAAATTATTGTCTTATTTGCCTTGGAAAATGTTTGCCTTTCCACTGACTTACAGGATTCCTTTGCTTCTAGTTTGGTCCTCTGAATTCCATGCATGGAGCAGGTGATGTAGATACATTTCATGTATTGCAGAGGCTTAATGATGCATAACTAAAGGTATTGGACTGATTGTTACTTCTGTATGTAAATCTTTCCAGATTGTTAATGAAGCAGCAAAATATCGTTACCGCTCTGGAGATCTCTTTAATTGTGGAAGCCTCACCATTAGAGCCCCCTGGGGCTGTGTGGGTCATGGTGCACTATATCACTCTCAAAGTCCAGAAGCTTTTTTTGCTCACTGCCCAGGAATAAAGGTACAGTAACTCTTGTTTTATGAAGATTAATTTTTATTTGTTTGCTTGTTTTTGTGTTTTTTTTTTAATGAACCTGAGTTACAATGAGTCTGGATGCAAGCAGGGGAAGAAGAATGGGAGTCAAAGTCCACAGCAAACAATCTGAATATGTGTCGCAAATGCAGGTTTGTGGATATGGCTGACTACACCAAATTGTCACAAATACAGCCTTGTGTATCCTGCTGACTACACCAAATTGTCGGGCTGCACCACCACAATATGTTAATTAAAAACTCTTTTAGAAGTTTTCAAGTTATAAAACTTAAACTGTGTTAAGAGTTTGAGAATTTATAGCCATCATTGAAGCAATTTTTAATAGACACAACATTTTGTATTTGTGTGCTTTTTGCTCTAAAAGTATACATTTTACATTTGTCTGTGTCCAGTGTAGTACAGAAACTAAAAGCTAACACTAGTAAATAGTACTTTCCTTTCTTTCTTTCTGCATCTGTCTTCTTAAGTGCATTATCAANTGCCCGTTGCCCCTTGTCCTGTCGTTGGGCACCATTGAAAAGAGTCCAGTCCCATCCTCCTGACACCCACCTTTCAGATACTTATAAGTATTGATGAGATTCCCCCTCAGTCTTCTCTTCTCCAGGCTGAACAAACCCAGGTCTCTCAGCCTTTCCTCATAAAGGAGATACTCCAGCCCATCTTTGTGGCTCTCCGCTGGACTTGCTTAAGCAGCTCCCTGTCCTTCTTGAACTGGGAGGCCCAGAACTGGACACAGTACTCCAAATGTGCCCCTACTAGGGCAGAGTAGAGGGGCAGGATGACCTCCCTCGACCTGCTGGCCACACTCCTTTTAATGCAGCCCAGGATACCATTGGCCTATGGTTTATATGAATAACAGCGAGAGGCAATGGGTACAAACTGAAACAAAAGAGGTTCCATCTGAACATAAGGAAGCACTTGGCACGGGTTTCCCAGAGAGGTTGTGGAGTCTCCATCCTTAGAGATATTCAGAAGTTGTCTGCACACGGTCCTGGGCAACCAGCTCTAGGTGGCTCTGCTTGAGCAGGGGTGTTGGACCAGATGACCTCTGGAGGTCTCTGCCAACCTCAGCTCTTCTGTGGCTCTCTGAATGATAACTTTTGGCAAGCTTTCTGCATGAGATGGTGGCATCCCTTGAAGCTAAGATTCCTAGTGCTTGGATAACTTTCCTGGAGAAGAGGAATGGGTGGGATCTAGTCTTCTCAGACTGAGAGCACCATTTGCCAGCTTTCCATTTTTTTCTGAATACATTTTTGTCTATTGACTTGTACTTCTGGGTTAACTGGCATCCAGTCCATTGAGAAATTACTCATAGCTTGATTAATGTGGAAGGCTTAAACAAACCCAGTATTTGTATGCTGAAGACACGTTTGTTGTTGTATCTGTTGTTTAAACTACTGTCTATATATGATTTTGGTGTTTTAAAACTTCAGATATTACTCATATACAGGGAGGCCATAGCCATTTCTCCTACTTGTTTCTCTGTACTTAAATAAAAAGTCTTCTATTATTCACATTTTATTTCATGGTATTTAAGAAATGGAATGCATTTTTGGTTTTGGGTGTTCTTTATGATCTTTGAGGTCTTCCTGTTCTGAACTTGAAAATATTTCCTGATACAGACAAAAGCAATCTACAAAGCCAGGTAATTGAATCAAATGGCTTTTTGAGCTTGTTTAAAACTAGAGTAGTTTGTTATCATATGGAGGCACAAGATAACTTATATGATTAAGATACTGATGCCAGGTCTAGCTAATTTATGCTGAACTTGATGGTCAATCTCGGATCTTAATATACTGAACCAAGGGCTGAGATTTAGCGGTCCACTCTGGTGATTAAAACTCTTTCTACTTCATAGCAACCTAGTGCTACTGTGCTTAGTCTTCTGAATAAGTTAGTAGGTCAGATTTTTATTTAGTCACTCCAAGTAATTTAATTTCTTTTCTCTCATCTCTGATCTTTCTTCCTGTTGGTTTTTCACTTACTTTCACTCTTCCTTGGGTAAAGTGCTAAAATAGGTTGCTGCCACTAAAAACTGTCATCTCAGTTAAAGGGCACATTAAATTCTGTGGAACTGATGAAACAATACACTAAATTTTGATGCACAGAGAAGTATTTTAGAATCTATATTTCGAATTTTGAATTTTTGTGAAACCAATGGTGTTTCTTTAATATTTTTTGCAAAGCTGTTCATTAATGCAGTTAATAATGTTTAAGGCTTTATCTTTAAGGTTGCAGGTCTTTTTTTGAATGAACCGAACCCAGCCCTTAATGCATGAATCCAGAAATGCAAATGAACTCGTGGTTCAGATGCATTTGCAAAAGCCCCATATCTATGCATATTTTCTTCAAATTACAGGAGGAAAGGTTATTACAGGCTGGGAAGGGTAGGATTGATCCCTGGGGAGAGTGGTTTTCAAAACTGCCCTCTTTTTAACCTCAGCAGTAGGTTCCTGACTTAAGATTTTTGTTTTGTGTTTTTATTAAGTGAAAGGTGAGGTTTGGATTTCCTAAGCAAAAGGGAGTTTGTACAACTTTCGCTGTTTGGGGGAAGGACTGTAATCATTAGTACTTAAGAGAAGGCTTGTTGGGGTCATGAGAGCATTGCTAGATCTTTTGTCTACTGTTATGAGGATGTATGTCTTTATGGATCAGAATGTCTTCCAAAATTACTGTTTTGACTCTCTCCATTCCATTGTAAGACTGCTCCAGAATATTTGCTGTCATGGCTAGAAGCTTTCTCTTCATTTCCAGCCTACATGTGTTCCTGACTAACTTGTATATTTAACTTCCCTGTCCTTCACTTCCCTTTCATATAGTAGGAGAACAGTTGTTTTCCCTTTAGTCTTTGTTTTGTTAGACTAAACAAATCAAACTGTCAGAGATGTTAACAATGTCTGAAGCTCTTTTGACACCTGTTTCATTAATTTTCTTTCAGAACAGTTGATATAGCAATGAAGTATTCCAGCTGAGTTTCTAAGCAGTGATTTTTGCAATAGCACTAACACTTCCTTGCTTATATTATTATGCTTTTTTACGGCTGTACTGCATAGTGTCATCCATTTGAGCAGATGATAAATTCAGATCTGAATTTCTACTTTCGAGTTCTAAATTTATAACAAAAATGTAGTCCTTAAATGTGTGACTTTTCAGTATATATTGTTCAGTTTTCTTTTGCTCGTCAGTCATGTCCTCAATGTGAACTAGGTCTTTTTGGTATCATCCTCTGTAGTGGTAGTCACTCTCAGCTTTTGAATAGTTTTCATTACCATGTTCTGACTTGACATCACAAATGAATAAAGTAAATAAAGTCTGTCCTAAAAATGATCCCTAAGGAGCTGCACTAGTAACATCCATCAGATGGGTAATTTCCCACATGTCTATTACCAGATGCTTCGGTGAAACATTAATAGACTGCTTCTCCCTTATTTACAAAAATCACTTATCGAGTTAATTTTATGTGATAGCAGATTTAGGTTGTGTTTTGAGTCTTTTCTATTACTTTCATATAATTAATTGTTCTTACTCTCAAAAAATATTTTGAAGCCTTGGAAACTCCTGGAGGCAGTATGTTAACATGTCTGTAGTTACATGGATTTTTAAATTTTCTTTAAACAAGTGCTACGACTAATGTTTTCAGTCAGAGAGGGCCACTTCTAACTTCACAGCTATAAAAATGTTTGCTAGTAGGCTTCATGCTGCATGTGTCAGCTCTGAGATCTCTGGGATGTAAATTAGCTGGTCCTTCGCATTTGAGGGAATTGAGCTCTCAGGTTCTATTTTCATTAAATTGTGATAATTTGGTAATTTTCTGTTCATAATCAACATTCTTTTAGATCATCCAAAATTAATTCTTCTGTTGGCAAATCAATTATACTTTTTCCTTCCAAGTATTCAGATTACTTCTGGAGGCTATGCTTAGTTTTCTCTTTTCTTGATAATAGTTTCAGGTATTTTTTGGTATTTGTTCATTTCCAAAATGAACAAATTTCAGGCTCCCACCATAAGCAAAGTAAGTATGTCTTTAAGTCAACTTTAAGTAGCTATTTCTTTTTTTAGTCTTCAAAACTTACTGGATGAAGTCTGAATACCTTCTAGACCTGCTCTGATGAGTCTTTACCCAAGCAACTGAGGATCACTCAGCTGATTTTTTTTGTCATACATCTTCATTCATTTTACTAAACTAACATATATATTTTTTTTAATCTGACTGACTTTCTTCTGTCCTTCTACCTCAAAATGTTATTGTTAGGATGTTAGTTCTACCTTATTTCAGGGGAGTCCATTAGTATTTAAAACATAGTGTAGAGGGGAACTATGCAAGCATCATCAATGAACAAAATAAAATTCAAAATTTGGAGTGTGTTTTAGTAACAGCATAGATGTTAATTCACTTTGTAAGAACTGCTCAATTTGTCCGTAGGTTTATTTAAAGCAAATAATTGCTTGGTTTTTAATATTAATTGAGGAAGCTTGTAGCAGAATTGCAGTTTATTTGAAATCTCTAAAAATATTTTTACAGATTGTTATTCCAAGGAGTCCTCTTCAGGCCAAAGGACTGCTGCTGTCATGCATAGAGGACAAAAATCCATGCATATTCTTTGAACCTAAAATACTCTACAGAGCTGCAGGTAAAGATTTATATGCTGTATTTTCCAGTAAAGTAATACTTTTTTTTCACATATATGTTGATAGTCACAGCTAAAATAGTACTGTAGCAGAAGTCTTGACTTGTTTTGTCTCTAGGTATGTTTGGGGGTTGTGTTTTTAGAGGAATTGTGAAAACTGAATAAGATCTCTAAATTTGGCTGCAAAGATAAATGAACAGTCTGATTCATGCTCAGTTAACTTTGGAAGTGGAATGCTTTGTACAGGCTTGGGTTAAAAAAAAAAAAGGAAGAAAGAAAGAGAACTAAGAGCATTATCCTTTATCAATTTGCAATATAAATTTACAGAATTTAAACTGCTTTCTCTTTGATAACTGTAGATACTAAAATAAGTTTCCAGATCAGTTTTTATTTTTCCAAAAGAACTGAACAACACTATCACCATTTTCCTAAAGTTAAAATTTCTTTGAAGTGCTTAATTTCTAAAAATCTTGAAAATCTGCCCCCTTGGATTTTAATCTTATGTGGAAGGAAGTGTGATTGCCATTACTTTTTAAATTTGTTTTAGTCAGAGTGAACTTTTTATTTCAAAGAAGTTTTAACAGCTATCATTATGCGTAACATAAAAGAACAAAATAATTTGAGGATGACAGTGCTTGAGTTGGTTGTAAAAATTAGCTTGTTACTTCTTGGACTAGAGAGACTCAACTGACAGTAGATAATGGATGAAAACAAATTTTTCATGTGGAGATAGGCAGAATGATAAAATAGAACTCAAGCCATCACTTACCATCAGCATTTCTATGTCATATAGCTTTATATACCAATTATGCTTGAATCTGTCAATCCAATTTATAAGTTGACTCTGTGTGTGGACTGAAGTTGAGGAAGGGACAAAACGTTTGTATTTTACTTTGGACCTTTTAACAGCACTTTTCCATCAGTGCATCCATTTTGTTAGTAAATTTATCCTTTTCCTAGAGAAGAGAAACAAAGAATAACAAGGGAAAGATTTAGAAAGCAGACATCAAAGCTACAAAAATATAGCAGAATAACTCAGGAACAAATAGGATATTTACTGAGGAAACTGCTTATTTGCTTTTATATTTTAAAAAAAGACCCAGAATTTAGCAATGTATTTTTAAAAGTGCAACCTTTTTAGTGTGGTGTGGTGTGGTGTACCCAAAGGGTATTGCATTCCTTAAGTTCAGTGTGTTTGAGAGTTTACTGAAATTTAGCAATAAAGACCTCTGACCCTTCATTTAGATGAAGTAGTTTGGAAAATGAACTTGAGTCTTAGAGTCCTGTTAAACAAAGGAAAAAGAATGGAAGTTTAAAATTCCTGGGTCTTTAAGACAACCCTTTCTTTCTTTCTTTCTTTC